>QXTE01000618.1:58589-71261 GCA_003942145.1 Platysternon megacephalum | reverse complement strand
GGTAGGAGAGATGTCCTGGAGGCCAAATTTAGGCTGCTAGGTAAGAGACTGAAATCCAGAACCTCCATGGTAGCATTCTCTGAGATGCTCCCAGTTCCACGTGCAGGGCCAGTTAGGCAGGCAGAGCTTCAGAGACTCAATGCGTGGATGAGACGATGGTGTAGAGAGGAGGGGTTTAGATTCATTAGGAATTGGGGAAACTTTTGGGATAGGGGGAGCCTATACAGGAAGGATGGGCTCCACCTAAACCAAAATGGAACCAGATTGCTGGCACTTAACATTAACAAGGTTGTAGAGCAGTTTTTAAACTAGGGGCTGGGGGAAAGCCAACAGGTGCAGAGGAGCACGTGTTTCAGACAGCAACATCCTTTAGGGGAGGATCTATTAATGGAGATTCTCTCTATCCTAGTGAGGACCAGAGGATGGAAGATGATAAAATACATTCAGGGTCTGATCATAAACAGTCAATAAAAAAGAGTCCCATACAATGTAATGTCCCATGTAATGGCAGACAGCTAATAGGAGACAAGTTTTTAAAGTGCTTATATACCAATGCTAGAAGTCTAAATAATAAAATGGGTTAACTAGAGTGCCTCTTATTAAAGGAGGATATTGATATAAGNAACAGGTCGTGCTGGTGGGGGAGGGGCACTATATGTGAAAGAAAGCGTAGAATCAAATGAAGTAAAAATCGTAAATGAATCAAACTGTACCATAGAATCTCTATGGATAGTAATTCCATGCTCTAATAATAAGATTATAGCGGAAGGGATATATTACTGACCACCTGACCAGGATGGTGATAGTAACTGTGAAATGCTCAGGGAGGTTAGAGAGG
This sequence comes from Platysternon megacephalum, assembly GCA_003942145.1. Lineage (NCBI taxonomy): Eukaryota > Metazoa > Chordata > Testudines > Platysternidae > Platysternon > Platysternon megacephalum. Next base: position 70,423 of record QXTE01000618.1, on the reverse strand, counting down.
CTATTAAAATAAAAAACTTAATTATAATAATGGGGGATTTCAATTATCCCCATATTGACTGGGTACATGTCACCTCAGGACGGGATGCAGAGATAAAGTTTCTTGACACCTTAAATGACTGCTTCATGGAGCAGCTGGTCCTGGAACCCACCAGAGGAGAGGGAATTCTTGATTTAGTCCTAAGTGGAACACGGGATGTGGTACAAGAGGTGAATATAGCTGGACCGCTTGGTAATAGTGACCATAATATAATTACATTTAATAATCCTGTGGCAGGAAAAACACCACAGCAGCCCAACACTGTAACATTTAATTTCGGAAAGGGGAACTACACAAAAATTAGGAGGTTAGTTAAACAGAAATTAAAGGGTACAGCGCCAAAAGTGAAAACCCTGAAAGCTGCATGGAAACATTTTAAAGACACCATAATAGAGGCTTAACGTAAATGTATACCCCAAATTAAAAAACACAGTAAGAAAACCAAAAAAGTGCCACCGTGGCTAAACAACAAAGTAAAAGAAGCGGAGAGATGCAAAAAGGCATCCTTTAAACAGTGGAAGTTAAATCCTAGTGAGGAAAATAGAAAGGAGCATAAACTCTGGCAAGTGAAGTGTAAAAATATCATTAGGAAGGCCAAAAAAGAATTTGAAGAGCAGCTAGCCAAAGACTCAAAAGTAATACCAAAAACAAATTTACGTACATCAGAAGCAGGAAGCTGCTAAACAACCAGTGGGGCCACTGGATAATCGAGGTGCTAAAGGAGCAATCAAGGACAGAGAAGCTAAATGAATTCTTTGCATTGGTCTTCACGGCTGAGGATGTGAGGGAGATTCCCAAACCTGAGCCTTTCTTTTTATGTCACAAATCTGCAGAACTATCCCAAATAGAGGTATCATTAGAAGAGGTTTTGGAACAAATTGATATATTAAACAGCAATAAGTCACCAGGACCTGATGATATTCACCCAAGAGTTCTGAAGAAACTCAGATGTGAAATTGCAAAACTACTAACTGTGTTTCAATCAGCTTCTGTACCAGATGACTGGAGGATAGCTAATGTGATGCCAATTTTTAAAAAGGGCTCCAGAGGTGATCCCGGCAATTACAGAATTGTAAGCCTGACTTCAGTACCGAGCAAACTGCTTGAAACTATAATAAAGAAAATATTGTCAGACATATAGATGAAAATAATTTGTTGAGGAAGAGTCAACATGGGAATAACTGGGAAAGGTGGAAGGAAAACCCGTCACCCCACCCTGTTTAATAAATTGTATTTGCTTGAACTATATCTGATGATCTGAGGGTCAGTTAAGCGCCCGGAGCAGAGAAAGCACCCCGGAGTGGGGACACCCTAGTGCCTGTCCTAAGTGACTTCGACGAGGTTGAGGGTCGAGCCCCCCAGTAATCCTGGGCCCAGCCTTGCCGGGGTTACGAGGACTCTGCCACACAGGAGAGTGGAAGGGGAGCCCTCGACGTCAGGCAGGCTGCTGGGTAAAGGGAGTGGGAGTGAGGACTCAGATCCTTTCACTAGCCCATTGCATCGGGGTGGTGTATAAGCCAGGGAAGTTCCCCACAAGAGTGGGACCATTCCCATGCTTACATCTGTTAGGAATTCTTCACAGACTCGCCTTACTTTTGTCTTCTAAGGGGAAACTTTTACCCTTGGAACATTTTGCTCTTTTGCGCCACGCAAGGCTCTTCAAATATCTGCAAAAGGTGGGATAACCTGCTCCCCCTGCCTGACTGAGGCCATGTCTACACTACACACCTTACAGCGGCACAGCTGTATCGCTGCACCCGTACCGCTCTCCCGTGTAGCCGCTCTATGGCGATGGGACAGAGCTCTCCTGCCGGCAGAATTAAACCACGCCCAGCGAGCGTCTCCCCTCTGGTACCAGGGGTTCTCCTGGGAATTCATGAGAAGGAGGCTCAGTCGGCACTCGAAGGAGGGAGGCGTGATTAGAACTAAAGCAGGGTTACAAAAGCTAACGGAGAGTCCGCGCTCCCAGCTGTGTGTCTGGTGCAGCCGCCACTCAATGGCTTGTTCTCACAGCCCCAATCTAGTTCCCCGAACACGTGATCTGCTCTGAAAGGCCCAGGACACACTTCTAACAGCCAGGGCAGGACTGTGCATTTCTGCTGTCTCACACCCACCCAGCAGCCTATGTAACCCCCATTCTTAGTGCTGTTCCCCCCCCATCTCCCCGCCTGCCCCCTTTCTGCTTTGTTACACACAGTCGCTGTGTCTTGTCTGAATTTAATTTCTAAGCTCCTTGGGGCAGGGGCTGTTTCTCCTTCTGTGTTTGCGAAGGGCCCAGCACAAGGGGCCCTGAACTGGAGCGGGGCCTCTGGAGGCTTCCACAATACAAATATTGATAATAAAGTATAAACACAGTAATCCAGCCAAATCAGGGCCTAGCCCCTCCCCCCCTTTGCCTTTAGCTACAGACAAAAGATCAAACCATGGTTGCCAGCTATAGAGTGTTAGTAACTTTAATACAGTAACTCCTCACTTAAAATCATTCCGGTTAACGTTGTTCCGTTGTTACGTTGCTGATCAATTAGGGAACATGCTCGTTTAAAGTGGTGCGATGCTCCCTCCTAACGTCGTTTGGCAGCCGCCTGCTTTGTCCACTGCTTGCAGGAAGAGCAGCCCGTTGCAGCTCGCTGGTGGGGGCTTGGAACCAGGGTGGACTGACAGCCCCACTATCAGCTCCCCACTCCCCTAAGTTCCCTCTGCTGCAGCCGCCCAGCAGGCTAGCAATTGCAGCTGTCCCTCCCCCACTGCCATGTGCTGCTCCTGCCCCCTGCCTTGGAGCTGCTCCCCGAGCCTCCTGCTTACTGTGTGGGGGGGAAAGGGGGCTAATGTCAGGGTGTCCCCCTCCCCCCTGCTGCTACACCCCACTTACCCCTTCTCCATATAGAGCAGGGTGGGGACAGGGACGGAGAGAGACAGAGAGAGCTTGGGGCAGCAGCTGCTGTCTCAACTTCCTGATCCACTTAAAAAGACAATGCACTGAAGAGTGGGTCAGCTTACTTAAAGGGGCAGTGTCCTTTTCTCTCTCTCCCACACACAAGGTGTGTGTCTGTCTCTGTCTGCTATGTCTCCCCTCCCTCCTGTTCATGCTGCCTTGTAGAGAGGGAGGCTACATTAACAACCATGTGTTAACCCTTGACGGGTTGGACTAGATACCTCCTGAGGTCCCTTCCAACCCTGATATTCTATGATTGCATGACGGCTCAGCCGAGTGCTAGTTCATCATTTAGCACAGAGGTTCTCAAACTGGGGGTCAGGACCCCTCAGGGGGTCATGAGGTTATTAAGTATTTTTAATTAATTATATAGGGGGGGGTCGCACTCAGAGGCTTGCTATGTGAAAGGGGTCACCAGTACAAAAGTTTGAGAACCACTGATTTAGCAGCAAGGCATTCCCTGGGAAATATCCCACCCTCTTCCACCCTCTAACTTCACCACCTCAACCAAGCTTCACAACCATCATAGCTGTGAACAGTTTTAAATTGTTTGTTTAAAACGTATACTGTGTGTATATATACGCCTCTACCTCGATATAACGCAACCCGATATAACACGAATTCGGATATAACGCGGTAAAGCGGTGCTCCGGTGGGGGGCGGGGCTGTGTACTCCGGCAGATCAAAGCAAGTTCAATATAACATGGTTTCACCTATAACACGGTAAGATTTTTTGGCTCCCGAGGACAGCGTTATATCGGGGTAGAGGTGTAGTTATAATATATATTTTCTTTGTCTGGTGAAAAAAATTTCCCTGGAACCTAACCCTCACATTTACATTAATTCTTATGGGGAAATTGGATTCGCTTAACATCGTTTCGCTTAAAGTCACATTTTTCAGGAACAGAACTACAACGTTAAGTGAGGAGCTACTGTACATGTGGACACGGCGTCGCGGTTCGGTTTGGACAAATACCCCGGAGAAATACCCCCAATTAGCCAGATGAGCAGGCAGAGAGTTCAGCTGTGGGAATCCAAGTGCCCTAAAGCTGGGTCAGTCCTGGAAAGTCTGACTCAGGCTGGAACATTCGATTTCAATTCCACCTGGGAGAGACTGGGAGGAAATGAACCGAGAGGGAGAGAACAAATCCAATGCAAACATTGAACCAGCCTCTATCCTGCATATAGGGCCTCTGTGATAACTGAAGGCGGCAGGGAGGAGGGGGTCGTAACTCCTTTATGGACACCCAGCCATCCAGTTAGCTGTAAAATCCCGCTTGGTGTTTGTTCTCTGCTTGCTTTACCTGTAAAGGGTTGACAAGCCCACAGGTAAAAGAAAAGGAGTGGGCTCCTGACCAAAAGAGCCAATGGGAAGGGAGAACTTTCCCTTTGTCTGTTGTTCTCTGGGCTGGAGGGACACAGAGAAGCAATGCTATAAGCAGGAATGCTGTGTAAGGCTTGAACCAGGTATGAAAATTCATCAGATCATACCAAGAATTACTCATTTGAAACCCCCCAAATATGTAAGTAAATTAGGAATGTTTAGCTAGATGCAATCAGGTTTATTTCTTTATTCGGCGTGTGGATCTCCTCTGTGCTAACCCCCGATGCTTTTGTTTGCTTGTAACCTTTAAGCTGAACCTCCAAGAAAGCAATTTTGGGTGCTTAATTTTGGGAATTGCTCTTTTAAAATCTAGCAAAAGCCAAAGTTCCAGATGTATTTTCTTCCTTTTTGTTTTTAATAAAATTCACCTTTTGTAAGAACAGGATTTGGATAGTTAGTTTCCTAAGAGGTTTGTGCATGTTGTTGGAGTAGCTGGTAGCAACAGCTAATTTCCTTTGTTTTCGTTTTCAGATCTTCCCGGGGGGACGGGGGTGAAAGGGCTTGAGGGTACCCCACAGGGAGTAATTCCCAAGTGCTCCTTCCTGGGTCCAAAGGTTTTTTGTGGTTTTTTTGCATTTGAGTGCTGGCAGCGTTTACCAAGCCAAGGTCAGGAAAAGCTGTAAACTTGGGAGTTTAATACAAGCCTGGAGTGGCAAGTAGTAATTTTTAAAATCCTTGCGGACCCCACTTCTGTACTCAAAGTGACAGAGTGGGAATTCAGCCTTGACAGCCCCCCTTCTTCCAAGGCAGCTTTGTGGGAGGAAGGCACGATGCCTCTGTCCCCAGGACAGGCCCCCAGCTGCTTTCTATCCACAGGAACATTGTGTTGGTGTTGGTTTTACTGCGTCTGTTCCCCCGAAGCCACCCCAGTGACTGTGATGCGTTGGCAGGTTTCTGAGTGGCAGCGGAAGTGGAGTCCTGGAGTTCACACCTCACAGGAGCGGGGAGCTCACCAACTCCAGCTAGTTCTGAAAACATCACATTCACCTTCAGAGGATGGCGAAGGCTCAGGCTCCCTCTTCCAGCCTGTCCTCTGCATCCCCTATGTTCGTAGTGACTTTCCTTTGCTAGGTGTTTTGAAGATCCTTCAGTGAAAGGTGCTGCACAGTATGATGATCGATACTGATGAGAATTACTGATCTCTGATCCCTTAACAACTGTCCAGTATGGCTGCAGAAAGTTTTGTATCTCCCCTAAGTCATCTATCCCCAGATCTGTCTGTCTACTATCTACCCATCCCTCCGGAGCATTTACAGGGTCTCAGACCCTATGGAGACCTAGGAATTATCTCTAGTTTTCTTCCTAATTGACTATAATTTTTAAATATACACAAATGCACAGAGCACCCAATTCCTCTCTGACTCAGCACAGAGCCCAAGAGTTCTCATCTCCCTTTGGGAAGGGCCCTTAATTGCTGTTTACTCCAAAAGCTCGATAAATAGCACAGAAGCGCAGACAGGCTGGTCTCCAGCCTGTATACATTCAAATGCTGTTTCTCCCCTAGAGGCTGAGCCAACCCCTCTGGGATTGCACAGAGCTATATTATAAACAACGGTGCACACCCGTGTGTCGGCTCTCAGCGTGGGATGCTGCTGCAGATGCTGGGCTGAGAGAGGCGTGGGACACGTCTACCTCAGAGGGATTCCCGGGGAAGACGCTTCGATCTCAGGATTCACAGGTACCCATCTCTTGCTGAGGAGCTCACCTGCTCGACAAACCCCGTGCAATGTGAGTGTGATGGGACAGAGAATAGGTCTGGGGTCCTTTCCGATCTGCACAGGCAGTAAACATCCCAGGGCTCTTACCACAGGTGATGAATTTGCTCCAGTATCACTGGCCAAAATGTCACTCTTTGCTGTGCACTCCCTCCCACCCCACCTGATGGCCTCTAGCCCCGAGGTGGCTGCATCTCAGTGGCACAGTGGACCCTTCAGGATGAAAGGTTAGTAGATAGCCAATACAGGCATCATTGAGGGGGGTTGTTACCTGACTTTTATCTGCTGTTAAGCATGGAGGTGCTAGGACTTCTCACTGGAACAATTATAAGAACTTTTCAACATGGGCAAGACATGTCTCTCCTAGCTTCATTCGAGAAGTCAGCTGAACTGTTATGTCTGAAACTTTCCAATAACAAATCAACCAGAAGCAGACACCCATCGTGGGAAATTTCAATCCAAACGCGTAAAATTTGGCTAACTTATAAGCAACTGAAAATCAGGGCTCCTAATTGAAGGTGTCAGAAGGACGCAACTAACTTTGTTGCCACCAGCACCACCTACAATGGCCAATCCATTTGTGACTCCCATTCAGCTAAGCTCTTTGCTCCAATAATGTCATTGCCAAGGAGTTCCAAAGGCCAAATATACATTATGTAAACAATTTTCTTTTCTCAATGTTATATGTTCAGATTTTCAATGTAATTGAATAGTTCCTTGGTCATGTGTTGTAAGACACAGTAAATATAAATCTCTGATCTTTATTGTTTCTTTATCAATAGATTCATAAGGTTCAACATTAGAAGGCACCATTCGATCATCCTGTCTGACCTGTATAACACAGGCCATGAAATTTTACCTAATTACCCCTATATTAAGCTCAATAGCTTGTGTCTGACTAAGGCCTGGTCTCCACTAGGATTTTACATTATAGAATCATAGAGCCACAGGGTGAGAAGGGACCGCAAGGGACATCTAGTCTCACTCCCTGCCACAATGCAGGGTTTGTTGGGTTTAACCCATCCCAGACAGATGACTATCCAGCCTCTTTTGGAAAACCTCCAGCGAAGGAGTGTCCACCACCTCCCGAGGCATCTGTTTCACTGTCCTCCTGTTGTTACAGTTAGGAAGTTTTTCCTTAAATTTCATCTAATTCTGCTCTGCTGTCGTTTGAACACATTGACTTTTGTCCCGCGCACTGTGGTGACACAGAACAACTTTTCTCCATCTTTTTATGGCAGCCTTTCAAGTAGCCGAAGACCGCGGTCATGTCCCCCCTCAATCTCCTATTTTTCAAACTAAACATACCCAGTTCCTTCAGCCTTTGCTCATTTGGTTTGTATTCCATCCCTTGGAGACTCTTTATCTCACAACTCTGGATCCTTTGCAGATTCTCTACATCCTTCCCGTACATGGTGATCCAAACTGGACACAATGCTCTAGATGAGGCCTAACCAGCGCTGAGTAGAGGAATACTATCGCCTCCGGAGACTTGCATGCTATACCTTCGTTAATGCAACCCACAACTGCATTTTCTCCTTTTGCAATAGCAAAAAAATCCACACCCGAGAGAGATGTCGCCATATCAACCTAACCCCGGTGTAGACAGCAAGAGGTCGATGGAAGAATTCTTCCATCGACCTAGTTACCACCTCTTGGGGAGGTGGGCTACCGACGCGGATGGGAGATCCCCTGCCATCGATGTAAATAGTGTCTACACTGAAGCAGTACGGCAGCACCACTGTAGCGTTTTTAAGTGTAGACAAGCCCTCAAGCAGATCTTCCAGAAAAGCATCCAGCCTGCATCTCCAGACATGGGGAGCTGGAGAATCCACCACTTCCATTCGCAGTCTGTTCCAAAGGTTAATCATCCTCAGTGCTAAATATTTGGCCCTTATTTCCAGCTGGAATTTGTCTGTCTTCAGCTTCCAGCCATTGGGTCTTGCTCTGCCTTTCTCCGCTTTACCAATCATTTTCACCCCATGAAAGTCTCTGCTTGATCATTTTTTTGATAAGCTAAATTTTTTGATACCCTTTAAGTCTCTTACTGTCCGGCATTTTCTCCATCCTCCAAGCATTTTTGTGGCTCTTTTCTGCGCCCTCTCCAATTTCTCAACAGCCTTTTTGAAATGTGGATCCCACCACCAATGCCATGTGCCTATGCAAAATCCTTCCCCTGCTCCAACTCACCACTCCCCTGTTTATGCATCCAGGGATCGCATCAGACCTTTTGGTCACAGCATCGCACTGGGAGTTCACAATCCATTTCAGGGTCCGTACATTCCATAATACGATGCCCTAGTCTGTGGGTCCGGTCAGCATTGCCTGTTCCGAGAGAATAACTTTTCATGTGTCTGTATTAAAACAGTGTGTTTGTATAGGCCCAGCTCACCAAATGCTCCAGATCCATCGGTGTGCCTGCCCTGGCCTCCTCATTGTAACCACTCTGCCAATCTTTGCGTCATCCACAATTATTTTCTGCAGTGATTTTCTATTTCCTTCCAGATCATTGATGAAAATATTCAATAGCATCGGGCCTAGAAATGGGCCCCGCAGAACCCTGCTTTAGAAACACCCCCATTCACCCCCTTGACAACTGATTTCTGAGATCTGTCAGTTAGCTAGTTTTTATTCCACTTTACATGTGCTCTACTGATATTGTAGGCTGTTCATTTTTATCTGAAAGTTTTCCCTACTAAATCAAATGTCTCAGAGGAATTGAAGTTTATTGCATCTGCGCAGTACCCTTGACCAGCCAAACGTGCACTCTCATTAAAGGATGAAATCAGTTTTATTTTACAAGACCTGTTTTCCATAAACCATGTTGTTTACTGGCATCAGTTAATTAATTAATTATATTCCTAGACTTTTTTTTGAACTAATCCCATACCAGCTTTTCTATTGTTTCCTAATCTTGTCAAATCTTTATTTTTTTTAAATACTTTTCATTTAACACAGAGCTGTCCTCTATTTATCCCCCCCCCCTTTTTTTTTGGGCTCTGCTGCTGACAGATTGCGTACTTCTACTTCTGAATGAGAAGTGCGGTTGATCGGTCAGTTTGTAACTCTGGTGTTCGTAACTCTAAGGTTCTACGTAGATGGTGTTTAACGTTCTCCTTGGCAGCTAATGGATTGGAGACTATTTCTTCACCTCATGTCATATGAGTACCTCATACTGCTTCTTTCCAAATGCAGAACAAACCTATTTCTTCAACACATCTACGTTTTCTGCAACATTAACAAGCTTCCTTTCTCCCTCTAGGAATTGGCCTAAACCTTCTCTATGCTTTCTTTTCTTCTTAATATAGTTAATAACCTCCTTTTTGTTATCCTTAGCCCCACCAAGCATGGATTTTTCCATGATGTCTTTAACGTCCCTTATCCATTTTCATAACTTGCAATTTGTATTGCTTGCTATCTATTTTCCCTTTTTTCCCATTTGTATAGATTGCTTTTTCCCATATAATTGCTGCCTTCATTTCGCCATTGAAAGGGGGTTTTTGCTACAGTTCTCCACTTCCTTGACTGCGGAATCGTGACTTTTTAGCTATCGAACAAACTCTTCTTAAAGTATCAGAGCGGTAGCCGTGTTAGTCTGGATCTGTAAAAAAGCAACAAAGAGTAAAGAACTCCCAATTTTCATTCCCATTTTCCTGTCTAATATTTTCCTCCCAGTCAGTTTTCTTAATAATTTTCTTAACTTTTGGGGAATTAGCCCTTTTGAAGCACTAAGTATCTATAGGTATTACTGGTTGGTAACGATTCTCTGTGTGTCTAATTGAATGAAATCAGTTGTATTCTTTATATTCCTCTCCTCTATCATATGCCCCCTTTTTTGTCTCTTCTCTAAACTAAACAGTCCCAGACTTTTCAGTCTGTCTGCATATGGGAGCCTTCCCCATTCTCAGAGCCTGTCTCAGAAATACCCTTTATAATGCTGTATCCTTTTTAGAGACTCGGTGACCAAAACTGAGCACATATCCAGAGCACCTTATTCTCCATCCCATTTCTTAGGCATCCAAACATTGTCTTTGATTTGGCCACTACTGCAAATAAGCAGGTGTTTTGTTGACCTGCTATCAATGACGCCCAGGTCTTTTCCCTGAGATGTGTTCCAGTTGGGATGTTTCTCCCTGGCACATGTCTTGGCAAAGTTTTTTTTTTCTTTTTAAATTCTCAGATTTTGAGCAATCGTGTCAATGGGGAACTCCCTACAGCATGGGCTCCCTAGCCTGGCTTTCATTGCATTAAGGAACAATGATGGATAATCAGTATCCACACTCGTGTTTCCTATTAACGTTTTCCACACCACAACATGTAGGAATTAGTGACTCATGGAGCACCATCAAATATGGAATTGGCATTAGTAGGGGCAGTTGTTCATAATTCATTTATCTGAATAATGAAAGTGTCATTTTTGAGTGTGTGAAGAGAGACCAATCTGCTTCACCCATGAGAACAGCCACCAGTTGTGCATGTAGTGTCTCATACTAACATTGTCTCTCCATCCAGGCATTTGTACTGCGTCCATCAACCTAGAGCCTGGGCATATACAGGAAGTCAGGGCAGAGTACGGTATATGCTGGAGACACCGTTCTGCATCAGAGTTGGACACCTTCTCCCATACTCCATGTCAGATTCCAACACAACTGACTTCACCAACCCCTCCACCTTCATCCTGCTGGGTGTTCCTGGCCTGGAGACAGCCCATGTCTGGATCTCCATCCCCTTCTGCACCATGTACGCCATAGCCATCTTCGGGAACTTCACCATCCTGGTCATTGTGAAGAGGGAGCCAAGCCTCCATGGGCCCATGTACTATTTCCTCTGCATGCTGGCTGTCAGTGACCTGGTCCTGTCTACATCCATCCTACCAAAAATGCTGAGCATCTTCTGGTTCAATTCCAGGGAGATTGATTTCAATGCCTGCCTCACCCAGATGTACTTCATTTACTGCTTCTTAGTGATGGACTCTGGGATCCTCGTGGCCATGGCTTTGGATCGCTACGTGGCCATCTGTGATCCCTTGAGACATTCCACCACCCTGACAAACCCCGTGGTGGCCGAGATTGGCCTGGTCATGGTGGTGCGTGGAATCATGCTAATTCTGCCCTATCCCTTCCTGGTGAGGCGGTGGCCATATTGTAGAACCAACATCATCCCCCACTCGTACTGTGAGCACATGGCCGTGGTGAAGCTGGCCTGTGCCGACACCCGCGTCAGTAGTTACTACGGCCTCATTGTGGGATTCCTGGTGACGGGTCTCGATTTGTTTTTTATTGCCGTGTCCTATATCCAGATCCTCAGGACCATCTTCAGCCTCCCAACAAAGGATGCCCAGCTCAAGACTTTTGAGACCTGCGGCTCCCACCTGTTTGTCATTTTAGCCTCTTACATCCCAGTTCTCTTCTCCTCCCTCATGCACCGGTTTGGCCATATTGTGGCTGTACATTTCCACATTCTCATGGCCAACGCGAACCTTCTTGTGCCCCCCATGCTACACCCCATCATCTACGGGGTGAGGACCAAACAGATCCGGGACAGGCTGCTCCGGCTTCTTAGTCATAAAGGGAAGTAAAGTTTTCTCCTGGTGTTCTGGCTCTCAGACCGAGCTCTGTGCAGAGCTGGCTGGTGAGATGGTGCTGGGCCCTCATCCCTGAATCACTTACCGGACAGTCAAAAAGACATTAAATCCTTTCCTGACATTACTGTGCTGTGTCAGCATGACCAACTGGGGAATAGGTCTAAGTACAATTCAGTGGGT
>QXTE01000618.1:0-57654 GCA_003942145.1 Platysternon megacephalum | reverse complement strand
AAGATGTGGGAGTAGCATGGATTTATATAGAGGCAATATGATATTTTCTGTCTTATTATATATCCTTTTCTTTATGATTCCCAACATTCTGTTCATTTGACTGCCACTGCACATTGAGGAGATATTTTAACCCTATTAACTCACATTAGATTGTATGAACTGTCTGTATCCTTCTATCTTTTGGCTTTTCCTGAACTCTTCACTCATACTCCTTGTACTAAGGGGCTGGAGGCTGGGATGGAGGCATCTGTCTATAAATAGGTTGGTCATTAAAGACTATCAGCCCTAACAAGATCTTGCCCGGACAGAAGAAGGGAGTAAATACATTCTAGATAAAACCAGTTTTCTCCAGCTTCTCTTTGCACTGGTGGACATGGGAGGAATGGAACCTCCCAGAAGAGGGGACAGAGAGGAAAAGTGTTGGTCCAGCCCTTTAAAAACACAGAGACTAGATGAGCCAGAAGAAGATGGGACAGGAGAGAGGCACAAGGGCGGCAAAGGGGGCTCTTTGGTTGCAGGGACATGGCTGCAGCAGAGAGACAGACTCAATCTGGAAGAGAAGCCATGAATTGCAGGAGGTGGTCCCTAGACACCCTGGAGGGCTCTGACCAAATCCCAAAGGATGCTCCAGGATGGTTAGGAGAAATTAATGCACATTGGAAAACAATCCCAACTATACATATGAAATCATGGGGTCTAAATTAGCTGTTACCACTCAAGAAAGAGATCTTGGAATCATTGTGAATAGTTCTCTGAAAACATCCACTCAATGTGCAGCGGCAGTCAAAAAAGACTCAGAACCCCTGCAGAGACCCAGTGAAGTCCTGGCCAGAAGAACTCCAGAGCTACCCTCTGGAGCCGGGCCAGGATCCCCAGGGCTGGACTCAGGACGTTGAGCTGGTACCAGAGCAAGGGAAAGGCACTGGAGTAGTCCTGTCCATCTCCACACCTGCTCACCCACCCTGGCCTCCAAATCCTACCAAAGAAGGATGCGTGGCTGTCACGTTATTGACATGAACTGGGACCGTATAGATCATTGTTGCAACAAAGGTCCTGTAGTGGCACTAAATCTTGTACAAAGGAGATCAAGTAAGCTGTCTATGGAAAGGTTGTAATTTGCTGGTTATGATTATGCTGTTTGTATGTGTGCTGTGATTTTCCACAGTAAGAATGAAGGGGTTTCCTTCAACATGATAGAGGGTATAAAAGACCGTGGAAACCTCTCCATTTTGTCTTCAACCCTGCTTCTGGCCTCTGGAGAACTGTGCTTGAAACTGAAGCTCTGAACAAAGGACTGAATGACCCATACAAGCTAGGATGTTTGTACTCCAGAGACTTGATTGGTTTGAATCAGCAGTAATCCCATCAAGCCCGAAACAAGTCTGAACTAAGAACTTTGCAATAGTTGTATGTAGTTGATTCCATTTAACCAATTTAACTCTCATCTATATTTCTTCCTTTTTATGAATAAACCCTTAGATTTTAGATTTTAAAGGATTGGCAACAGCATGATTTGTGGGTAAGATCTGACTTGTATATTGACCTGGGTCTGGAGCTTGGTCTTTTGGGATCAGGAGAACCTTTTTTCTTTTACTGGGGTATTGGTTTTCATAACCATTCATCCCCATAAGGAGCGGTGCTGGTGGTGATACTGGGAAACTGGTGTGTCTGAGGAAATTGCTTGTATGACTTCTGGTTAGCCAGTGGGGTGAGACCGAATTCCTCTCTGTTTGGTTGGTTTGGTGTGTCTCAGAAGTGGAGGAACCTCAGCCTGGGGCCATGACTTCCCTGCTCTAAGGAATTTGTCATGAATCAATACTCTCAGTAGTGTCCTGCCAAAGGCCGCTTTGTTACAGTGGCGGAAAGGTAAATGCCGAGATAGAGCAGTGAACCCGCTTCAAGAGTGCGTGGGTGGGAGGGAGCTCATCTGACACCTGTCCCCAACCATCAGGCCAGAGCTCTTAACCCAATTGACCCAGGCAGAGGAGGCTTCTGAGTAGATCACCTGACAGGCCTCCACCTGCACCAGGTTGCCCAGGTTCTGGACCAAGAGGAGCACGTCATTGGCGTATGCTCACAGGACCAGCCACAACACCAGCTCATGGAGCACAAACCCTGTCAATCTCTGGTGGAGGACACAGAGGAAGGTCTCAATTGCCAGAGTATACAGCTTGCCTGACAGCAGACACCCCTGACATACCCATGGCCCGAAGCTGACCGGTTGGGTCCCGGTCCAGTTGAGCCTTACCAAGCAGTCCACGGAGGCATACAGCACTTAGTGAAAACCCACAAACTGAGGCCAGAAGACTAATGCCCACACCATAGTCCATCCTGTCAAATGCCTTCTCCTGGTCCGGGGCAGGAGGGCGAATGAAAGACTATCCCTGCACCCGAGCTCCAGGAGGTCGTGGACCAAATAGAAATTATCAAAGATGGTGCCTCCTAGGATGGTGTAAGTTGGGTCGGGATGGACCACGTACACAGCATGGACCCTAGGCACAGTGAGATGGCCTTCGGTATCACTTTTCAGTCGGTGCTGAGGAGCGAGTTGGGTCACCAGTTCCGAAGGTTGCAGAGGTCCCCCTTCTTCGATAGCAAGCCTGTATGACAGAGGGAGGAACCTGTTCCCCAAGGACTCAGCCCAGATAGTGACAAGGTCCGGACCGATGACATCCCAGAACATGCAGAAGAACTATACGGTCAGCCTGTCCATGCCTGGAGACTTATTAGGGGCTTCCGAGAACTCGGACAGAATGAGAAGCAGCTTCAGCCAGTCCTGGTCACCTGCACTGACCTTCAGGAGTTCGTACCAGAGCACTGTGTAGGCATCGGCATCGGTCAGATCCACGGAGAAGAGGCTGGTATAGAAGGCCCTGACCCTTCCACGCATCTCCTCTGGATCCATGAGGGGGGATGCTGTCCTCTGCCAAAAGGCAGGTGACATGCTTCTTAGCACCCCTCTTTTTCTCCAGGGCGTAGAAGAAGCGGGAGCCATGATCCATCTCCTGAACGAGATGGACGCGGGATCGGACAAACACACCCCGGGCCCAATGATCCTCCAGGGCCCGGAGATCCTCCCACTTCTCCCGGCACACTGTGAAGAGGGATGGATCCCTGGGGATGACGGCCAGATGCCTCTCCAGCTCCATGACCTCCCACTCCAAGTGCTCCATCACCACATCTCTTCGCCGGCTGTCGCCCTGGGTTTAGTTGCAGCAGAAGAGCCCGGCATGTACTTTCCCCACATCCCACCACCGCTGCGCTGAGGGAAAGGCATGTCGCTGCCCCTGCCAGGCCATCCAGGACTCCCAGAAGGATGCCACGAAGCCCATGTCCTCAAGCCAGCTATTATTGAAGTGTCAATAGGCTGGCCCCAGCCTCTCAGAGGTGAGAGAGGCCATCATGGCCACCAAATGGTGGTCCGAAAATGGGGTCGGCCAGATGTTGAAGCAGTGGGCCCATGCCAGATGGAAGTGAGATAGATAAATGCAGTTCAACTGGGAGTGTTGCTACCAATCGACCTCCACCTGGACTTATGTGAAGGTGGAGTCACCGTCCGTGTGGTTATCCTGATGGTCAATGAACTCCCTGAGGGTGCCTTTTGTGGGCTATGACTCACTTCTTCATTTCTTTTTACTGTAATTTTCACTCCATTCATCTTAAGAAGTGGGTCATAGTACACGAAAGCTTATGATCTATTCAATTTGTTAATCTTTAAGGTGGCACAAGACTCCACGTTGTTTTTGTTGAGTGCTAGTTTGTTAATTTGAACATCATGTGGTACTAGGTAAAAAAACTTGCAATGCTCTATGTATATTCCATTTCCCCAGTTCCCTTTATCACCCAAACTTGTTATTGCCCAATAAAGGCATGAATTGTAGTCCTACCCTTTAATTCTTTATTGACTAAATGCCTATCCACTTTCCCAATTTTATGCCCAGGAGCGATGTCAAGCTAACAGGCATTTTATATCCAAATCATCCCTCTTTGAATGCGGACATAATATTAGCAATCTATCAGTCTTCTGGGATATCCCTGGTGTTCTAATATTTATTAAAAATTAACTTTACCGGGACAGAGATCTCCTCAAACAGCTCTTTTAGGACTCTTTGGGTGTGAGATATCTGGGGCTGCTGATTTAAAAATATTGATCCCTGGTAGGTGCTGTTTTCTATCCACCAAAGCTACCAGTGGACTGCAAAGAAGCTCATGTTCATGAGTACAGCATCCTGCTTCTTTCAAATACAGCACAGAAAGGTTTGAAAAATATTTTTGCCCTTTCTGCATCATTATTAACAGTGTGACCATCTCCATCTAGTAAAGGCCTATACCGCTCTTAGGATTTCCTTTGTTTCTAATAAACTTAAGAAAAACCCAAACCGATTGCCTATTTGATAGGATAACGAGTCTTGTGGATAAGGAAGAAGTGGTGGATGTGGTATACCTAGATTTTAGTAAGGCATTTGATACGGTCTCACATGATATTCTTATCTATAAACTAGGCAAATACAACTTAGATGGGGCTACTATAAGGTGGGTGCATAACTGGCTGGATAACCGTACTCAGAGAGTTGTTATTAATGGTTCCCAATCCTGCTGTAAAGGCATAACAAGTGGGGTTCCACAGGGGTCTGTTTTGGGACCGGCTCTGTTCAATATCTTCATTAATGACTTAGATATTGGCATAGAAAGTACGCTTATTAAATTTGCAGATGATACCAAACTGGGAGGGATTGCAACTGCTTTGGAGGATAGGGTCAAAATTCAAAATGATCTCGACAAATTGGAGAAATGGTCTGAGGTAAACAGGATGAAGTTTAATAAAGACCAATGTGCTCCACTTAGGAAGGAACAGTCAGTTTCACACATACAGAATGGGAAGAGACTGTCTAGGAAGGAGTACGGCAGAAAGGGATCTAGGGGTTATAGTGACCACAAGCTAAATATGAGTCAAGAGTGTGATGCTGTTCCAAAAAAAGCAAACATGATTCTGGGATGTATTAACAGGTGTGTTGTGAGCAAGACACGAGAAGTAATTCTTCCGCTCTACTCTGCGCTGGTTAGGCCTCAACTGGAGTATTGTGTCCAGTTCTGGGCACCGCATTTCAAGAAAGATGTGGAGAAATTGGAGAGGGTCCAGAGAAGAGCAACAAGAATGATTAAAGGTCTTGAGAACATGACCTATGAAGGAAGGCTGAAAGAATTGGGTTTGTTTAGTTTGGAAAAGAGAAGACTGAGAGGGGACATGATAGCAGTTTTCAGGTATCTAAAAGGGTGTCATAAGGAGGAGGGAGAAAACTTGTTCACCTTAGCCTCTAAGGATAGAACAAGAAGCAATGGGCTTAAACTGCAGCAAGGGAGGTTTAGGTTGGACATTAGGAAAAAGTTCCTAACTGTCAGGGTGGTTAAACACTGGAATAAATTGCCTAGGGAGGTTGTGGAATCTCCATCTCTGGAGATATTTAAGAGTAGGTTAGATAAGTGTCTATCAGGGATGGTCTAGACAGTATTTGGTCCTGCCATGAGGGCAGGGGACGGGACTCGATGACCTCTCGAAGTCCCTTCCAGCCCTAGAATCTATGGATGTTATTTTCCCCCTCCCTCCCTTTCCCAGCTACATAAACAAGCCCTGGCTCAGGGCCCCTTCTCCCCCTCCCCTGAGAACTGCTGATGAGGGAGATTTATGGCAACAAATTGGTGCAGAGAAATGCATCATGTGTAATGCTCTGAGTAATAGATAGGGATGGGTTTACTAACAGTGGGTGTTTCTTTTGCTTAATAAGGGGTTTTGGGGTGTTGTAATGGATGTAGGCGTGTACATACTAACCTAAACAAAAAGAGTGTGTTGGAATTAATTCAGGGCTTACTGGACAATTGGATCCAGGGGAACAAGTATCGCAATATAACAGCCTGTACTCATATCCGCCTCTGGGTCGAGCCGCTCTTTTTCTTCTAACAATTAGGAACTTTTGAAAGCAACACACTAGAAATAATAAATAATCATCTCCGTTTAATGCATGGAGAGGCTGTGCCCAAGGTCACCCAGAGAATCCGTGGCAGAGCTGGGTCTCCTCGCTCCCTGCTCCCTGATGTCTGATGATGCTTTATTTCTAGTTAAATGACTTGGGCCAAATCCTCCTATGGTGTAAGTGGGTGCCACCCCACAGAAATCAGGGTCGATCCCATGCACTATATAAACCAATGGAGAGAGAGCACCAGGCATTTGTGCTGCTGCATGGACTGTACGAGCCTGGTCTGAGAGAGACTAAGCCCTTCTTGCTGCCTCAGTTTCCCCATCTGTCAAAGGGGGATACTTCCTGGGAGTAATGAGCAATAGTCTGTGAAGCACCAATCAACAGTCAACTCTGTGTCCATGTGTCACCGTGCCTCAGTGGGACACAGCTGAGGATGCCAAATTCAGGACCAACTGCTGAGAAGTAGCACAGACTTGCCCCAAATGGTGGTTATTCTATCATTAAATTATGCCAAGTCAGTAACAAAAGTAAACTTCTGTCTCACTGCACCGGTTAACAGAAACCAAAAAATCAGTCTCCTTAGTCATCCCAGCTCTTGGCTCACTACTGGGACAGTGGAGTGTATCATGAGTGGTTACTGAAAACCGGTTTAACCAGATATAGGGTCCTTCCAATCCCAAGAGATCAGTTGCATAGCCAGGCTAATATTGAACTCACATCTTACCCTATGATCACACTGCTCCCAATCCTTTAGCAACTAAAAACTAAAGGGTTAATAATAAAAGAAAAGAAGAAGAGCTATAAATGGTTAACAGATCAGATACATGCAAGTGATTTTTCAGTGTTCAGAGATCAGGACCACAGCAGTGATGGAATAAACTGCTAGCTTGCAAAAGTCTCTCTGGAATCACCCAATCAGGTTGGGGGTCATCAGTCCTTGTTCAGAACTTCTTTGCTAGAAATCCAGTCCAGAGAAATATAGCAGGAAATAAAGACAAGAGGGAGATGTTCTGGGGGGCCTTCTATTTCCACTGCTCTATGCATGGGATATTACTGTCCTATACACATCTCACAGCCTCTGTTTGTGGAAAGTTACTGGCCCAAGTTGGAGTCCAGGGTCACATGATCATGTCAAGTATCAGAGCAGTGGCCGTGTTAGTCTGGATCTGTAAAAAGCAACAGAGAGTCCTGTGACACCTTTAAGACTAACAGATGTATTGGAGCATAAGCTTTCATGGGTGAATACACACTTTGTCAGACGCATGTAATGGAAATTTCCAGAGGCAGGTATAAATATGCAGGCAAGAATCAGTCACATGATCATGTCACATGCCCTTACAATCTTTGATGACTCACAAGGGCAGCCATTGCCCATATTCTTGCTGAGGGGTGTTTCTTCTATGGCCCATTGTGAGAGCTACATGTCCTGGAAGGGCCATCAACACGTCGCTGTCTGGCCTTAGTACAAATTCTACCTTAGGGGTGTTACCCAAGCATACAACACTTGTATAAGATACAAATCCATGGCCAATAATCAGAACTTCAGATAGAAAGATGATACATGAATATAAGCAGGATAATCGTACTTAGCAAATCGTAACTTTCCCATTGACACCTGACAGGACATACTTTGTACAAGATTTATTGCAAATGAATAACAGTGGTAGCAACAATGATAAAAATGGTCATATTCAATCATACAGCATCACACCATGTTCTCCTCCCACGATGGTGCGACAGCTGCTAGCCACCAAGGAGGGGGCATTGCCCGGGGTCTAGCAGGGCAAGCAGCTGGGACACTACAGCCACTGGAGGATGGGAAGAGCAGATAAACACTTGTTCTCCTCCAGGGAGCCTGTTCCTTATACAAAGAAAGGAGGAAAGAGTCTTTTAAAAGTGAGAGGTGGACGTCCGTCAACTTGGCTGTTTCCTCCAAGCGTCGCCAGCCAGCCCCCCTGGCTTTGAACAACCTTAACTTGTGTTTGTCTAAAGCATCTTCCAGAAAGGCATCCAGGGCTAGATCCACAAAAGCACTTAGGTAATCACAGAACTTAGGCGCCACCTCCTTTCTCAAACCCCAGCTCATCTCCTGCCTAACCCTGTAGGAGCCTAAGGTTGCACCAGTAGCCTGCACAAAGCAACTTGAGTGCTGATGTTGCTCCACTAACGAGGTGCTGCTCCGCTAATGAGCTAACAAGGTGCTCAGAGCCTTAGCTCAGGCCTCAATTCTGGTAGGATTCTCCAACTAGGTGTTCCCCCGTGAATCTCCCCAGCAGACTCAATGTGCTAGGGGTTCTTATACCACACCTCCTGGATGGGTCCTTGCAGGTTGGGAATGTGTGTGCATGTACATGGGTCCGTCCATGTGTGTGAACCCCAGAATATCCCATAGCCCAGTGGTTTAACGCCCTCACCTGGAGCGTGGGAGCCCCAGATTCAAATCCCTGCTCCACTGAAGGTTTATTTGTACAAAGTGAAACATCTGCAGCTGGAGAGACTGAGTGCCCCACCCAGAATAGCCATTTGCCTGATGCTCAGGGCACTCACGTGGGACGTGGGAGACCTGTGTTTAACATCCTTTTCCAAATCAGGGACAGCAGAGATTTTGGATCTGGGTCTCTCTCAGGTCTCTCATGAGAAAGCGCTGACCTGTCCTAGGTAGCTCACTCCAGGAGAGGGCTCAGAGCTAGCAATCCCACGTGGAAATATGCACCTCTCTCTAGCCCATCTACCAGGCCCCTAGAGACCCAAATCAATGGGAGTTAGGTGCTTAAGGACCTTTGTGAACCACTAGAAAACCCCCCGTTGGATGATGATTCCCCATGGACATCTCCTTTCTGAGATCTATCAGTTAGCCTGTTCTCACTCCATCTAACGAGTGCTCTACTGATACTCTCTAGTGCTAGTTAGTTGATCTAAATGTCATGTGGTACTAGGTCAAACAACTTGCAATGGTCTAAAGTCTATTCCATCTCCCCCGTTACCTTTATGAGTCAAATTTGTTATCACCTAAAAAAAGAAATTACGTCTGTTTGACCCGTCAGATTTTCCATCAAATCTTCATTGGCATGAACTGTAGTCCTACCCTTTAATTCTTTATTGACTAAATCCCCTATCTGATTTTCCATTATTATGCCCAGGACTGATGATGATCCCAGGTATTTTATACCCAAGTCATCCCTTTTTTGAATACCGGCATGACATGAACACTCCATCAGTCTTCTAGGATATCCCTGATGTTCCAATATTTATTAAAAATTAACATCAGTGGGGCAGAGATTTACTCAGACAGCTCTCTTAGCACTCTTCGGGTGTGAGATATCTGGGGCTGCTGATTTTAAAATATTGATCCCTGGTAGGTGCTGTTTATCATCCTCCATAGCTACCAGTGGACTGCAAAGAAGCTCATGTTCATGAATACAGCATCTTGCTTCTTTCAAAATACAGCACAGAAAGGTTTAATGAACATTTTCCCCCTTCAGCATCATTAACAGTTTTACCATCTTTATCTAGTAAAGGCCTATACCGCTCTTAGGATTTCCTTTGTTTCTAATAAACGTAAAAATCTTCCTCTAATTTTCCTTAGTCCTGCTAGCCATGGATTTGCTTTGGCGTCTTTTGCTTCCATTATCCATTTTCTATACTTCATAACTTCTCATTTCTATCAATTGCTATCCACTTCCCCTGCTTTAGAGGCACTGATGGATGATCTCCTCTTGTCACTGGACGGGGGGCACACATCCATGCTCAGCCTCCTGGAACTCATTGCATTATTTGACCCTGTTGGCAATGAGATACTGCTGTCTCACCTAAGAGGCAGCAGAAGTCTAGAAAGAAGCATTAAAATGGTCTGAATCCTTCTTGGAGGGATGCACCCAATAAACGGTGATGGGAAACTGCACCTCCAGCACTAGACCCCTCCCTTGTGGATTCGCACAAGGATCAGTTCCTCTTTGGGGCTTTTCAACATCTCCAGGCAGCCTCTATGGGAACTGTCATACAACATGGACTCAAACACCAACAATATGCAGGTGACACCAAGCTCCTCCTCTCTTTCCCATGCGACCACACCACTATCACCAAGATGGCCCTGTTCTTTGCCTTTAGCTACAGAGGAAGGTCAAACCATGCTTGCCAGCTAAGCTACAGTGTGTTGGTAACTCGGGGGAGGGATAGCTCAGTGGTTTGAGCATTGGCCTCCTAAACCCAGGGCTGTGAGCTCAATCCTTGAGGGGGCCACTTAGGGATCTGGGGCAAAATTGGACCTGCTAGTGAAGGCAGGGGGCTGGACTCGATGACCTTTCGGCGTCCCTTCCAGCTCTATGAGATAGGTATATCTCCATATTTAAAAAAAAAAAAATACAGGTGGACACGGTGCCCCTGTTGGGCTTGGACAGGATAATTCGTTCACTCTCATTCAAGGGCTTAAAAACCCAGGTGCTCTGCACTAGAGAAATACCTGTTTCAGATGAGCAGGCAGAGAGCCCAGCTATGGGAATCTAAGCGTCCTCAAGCTGGGGCACTCATAAGAACAGCCATATGGGGTCAGACCAAAGATCCATCTAGCCCAGTGGCCAATGGCAGGTGCTCCAAAGGGAATGAACAGACAGGTTATCATCAAGTGATCCATGCCCTGTCCCCCAATCCCAGCTTCTGGCAAACAGAGGCTAGAGACACCATTCCTGGCTAATAGCCATTGATGGACCTATCCTCCATGAATCTATCTAGCTCCCTGTTATAGTATTGGCCTTCACAAAACCCTCTGGCAAGGAGTTCCAGAGGTTGACAGTGCGTTGCATGAAAAAAATACTTTCTTGTGTTTGTTTTAAACCTGCTACCTATTGATTTCATTTTGTAGCCCCTTGTTCTTGTATTATGAGAAGGAGTAAATAACACTTCCTAATTTACTTTCTCTATACCACTCATGATTTTCTAGACCTCTATCATATCCCCCCTTAGTCGCCTCTTTTCCAAGCTGAAAAGTCCCTGTCTTATTAATCTCTCCTCATACGGAAGCCGGTCTATACCCCTAATCAGTTTTGTTGCCCTTTTCTGAACGTTTTCCAATTCCAATATAACTTTTTTGAGATGGGGTGACCACATCTGCATGCAGTATTCAAGGTGTGGGTGTACCATGGATTTATACAGAGGCAATTTATTTTCTGTCTTATTATCTATCCCTTTCTTAATGATTCCCAACATTCTGTTCACTTTTTTGAGTGCCACTGCACATTGAGTGGATGATTTCAGAGATCTATCCACAATGACTCCAAGGTCTCTTTCTTGAGTGGTAACAGCTAATTTAGACCCCATCATTGTATATGTATAGTTAGGATTATGTTTTCCAATGTTGATTATGTTTTCAGCTCCTGGAAAGTCTGACTCAGCCTGGAACATTGAATTTCAATTCCACCTGGGAGAGACTGGGAGGAAATGAACTGAGAGGGAGAGAACAAATCCAATGCAAACACTAATCCAGTCTCTATCCTGCCTATAGGGCCCGCCCTGTTCCAGGGAAGCTTTGCGGGGGAAGGAAAGGTCTCTGTGCCCAGGACAGAGCCCCAGCTACACTCCACCCACAGGATCATTCCATTGGTGTTGGTTTTACTATGTCTCATAGACTCATAGACTCATAGACTTTAAGGTCAGAAGGGACCATTATGATCATCTAGTCTGACCTCTCGCATGATGCAGGCCACAAAAGCTGACCCACCCACTCCTGGAATAATTCTCTCCCTTGACTCAGCTGTTGAAGTCCCCAAATCATGATTTAAAGCCTTCAAGTTGCAGAGAATCCTCCAGCAAGCAACCCCTGCCCCATGCTGCGGAGGAAGGCGAAAAACCTCCAGGGCCTCTGCCAATCTACCCTGGAGAAAAATTCCTTCCCGACGCCAAATATGGCAATCAGCTGAAGCCCGAGCATGCGGGCAAGACTCTCCAGCCAGACACTCAGGAAAAAGTTCTCTGTAGTAACTTTTAATATCCCATCATTGACCATTGGTACTAATTACCAGTGATGTCTGGTTATTAACCTATTGACTAAGATCACGTTATCCCATCAAACCATCCCCTCCATAAACTTATCAAGCTTAATCTTAAAGCCAGAGAGGTCTTTCGCCCCCACTGTTTCCCTCGGAAGGCTGTTCCAGAACTTCACTCCTCTGATGGTTAGAAACCTTCTTCTAATTTCAAGCCTAAACTTCCCGACGGCCAATTTATATCCATTTGTTCTTGTGTCCACATTAGTACTGAGCTGAAATAATTCCTCTCCCTCCCTGGTATTTATCCCTCTGATATATTTAAAGAGAGCAATCATATCTCCCCTCAACCTTCTTTTGGTTAAGGTAAAGAAACTGAACTCCTTGAAGCACTAAGTGTCTATAGATAGTACTGGTTAGCAGCTGTTCTCTCTTTGTCTATTTGAATGTAATCAGTTGAATTTTTTATTTTGTTCTCCTCCATCATATGCCCCCTTCTTTCTCTCTTCTCTAAACTAAACAGTCCAGATGTATAGGAATTATTGATGCATGAAGCACCATAAAATATGGAATTGACATTAGTAGGGTCAATTTTTCATATTTCATTTATCTGCGTAATGAAAATGTCATTTTTCAGTTTCTGAAGAGCAACCAATCTGCTTCACCCATGAGAACCGCCTCCAGTAGTGCATGTAGTGTCTCATATTAACATTGTCTCTCCATCCAGGCATTTGTACTGTGACCATCACCCTAGACCTTGGGCACATATAGGAAGTCAGGGGAACGTACGGTACATGCAGGAGACACCGTTCTGCCTCAGAGTTGGACACCTTCTCCCCTACAACATGTCATATTCCAACACAACTGACTTCACCAACCCTTCCACCTTCATCCTGCTGGGCATTCCTGGCCTGGAGGCGGCCCATGTCTGGATCTCCATCCCCTTCTGCATCATATACCTCATAGT
Organism: Platysternon megacephalum; assembly: GCA_003942145.1. Classification (NCBI taxonomy): domain Eukaryota; kingdom Metazoa; phylum Chordata; order Testudines; family Platysternidae; genus Platysternon; species Platysternon megacephalum. The sequence continues at coordinate 44,734 of QXTE01000618.1, read as the reverse complement.
CGTCTTGGGGAACTTCACCATCCTCTTCATTGTGAAGATGGAGCCGAGCCTCCATGGGCCCATGTACTATTTCCTCTGCATGCTGGCCGTCACCGACCTGGGCCCAAAACGCTGAGCATCTTCTGGTTCAATTCCAGGGAGATCAATTTCAGTGCTTGCCTCACCCAGATGTACTTCATTCACTGCTTCTCAGTGATGGAGTCTGGGATTTTGGTGGCCATGGCTTTGGATCGCTATGTGGCCGTCTGTGATCCCCTGAGACATTCCACCATCCTGACAAACCGTGTGGTGGCCAAGATTGGCCTGGCCATAGTGCTGCATGGGGGCATGGTCGTACTGCCCCATCCCTTCCTGGCCAGACAGTGGCCATATTGCAGAACCAACATCATCCCCCACGCGCACTGCGAGCACATGGCCGTGGTTCAACTCGCCTGTGACGACATCCATGTCAGTAGTTACTACAGCCTCTCTGTGGTATTCTTGGTGACCGGTCTCGATGTGTTTTCTATCGCTGTGTCCTATACCCAGATCATCAGGGCCATCTTCAGCGTCCCCACAATGGACGCCCGGCTCAAGACCTTTGGGACCTGTGGCTCCCACCTCTGTGTCATCTTAGCCTCTTACATCCCAGCTCTCTTCTCCTCCCTCACACACCGGTTTGGCAACAATGTGCCCCTGTATTTCCACATTCTCATTGCCAACATGTACCTTCTAGTGCTCCCCATGCTAAACCCCATCATCTATGGGGTGAGGACCAAACAGATCCGGAACAGGGTGCTAAGGCTCTTTACTCATAAAAGGACCTAAATTTTTCTCCTGGTGCTCTGACTCTCAGACTGAGCTCCATTCAGAGCTGGCTGGTGACATGGTGCTGGGTCCTCTTCCCTGAATCACATACTGGACTATCAAAGTGACAGTAAAACCTTTCCTGGCCTTACTGTGTGTGTCGGCATGACAAACAGGGGAGTTGGTCTGTGTACAACCCAGAGGGTTGCCACCTTTCTAATTGCTGGTAACTGAACCCCTGAGGCCCCGCACTGTGCTCCGCCTCTTCCCCCAAGGCTCTGCCCCTGCCCCACCTCTTCCCCCAAAGACCCATCCCTGCCCCACCTATTTCCTCGAGGCCCAGCCCCCTTCTCCACCTCTTGTCCCACAGCCCCACCCCTGTCGCTTGCTCCTCTGCTCCCCTCCCCGTCACTTGATGGATCATCTCCATGTTCCTCCCCCCAACCTGTGCTCCCTCTGCTCCGGGGATGGGATGGGAGCTGCTGCAGCCTGACAAGTAGCCTGTCTGCTCATAGGAGGCAGCCTTGGTGAGCAGGGGCTGCCATGAGTTAATGACCCGGCGCCTCCCCACGACCTGAAGTAACTGGACACTGCCAGGCCCCTTTTAGACCCGACTTTCTGGTTGAAAACCGGGTACCTGGCAACTCTAAATGGCAGCTGGACACAGAAGCCAAAAACCCGACTGTCTGGGTACAACCCAGATGCGTAGAAAGCCTATTAACTCCCGTCTGATGATATGAACCATCTGTATCCTTATGTCTATTTGCTCTAATGATCCTGTGCCCTGAATGACAGAAACTGGAAACCGCGTGTGTTCAAGGGGGAGCTGTGGGAAGGGTTTGCTGAAGCAATCGGAGAGTCTGGAGGAGCCAGGCTGAAACAGGACCTTGGTGCCTGGCATGCAGGTCTTCAGTTGCAGAGGGAGGCATTAGAATGGAAGCAGCACCCTGAGAGTGGGCCTAAAAACCCAGAGCCAGAGGCAGGGCCTGAACGCTGCTCCAACTCAAAAGCACATGGGCCCAGTGTGTAGGACCCAAAGACAGCCACCTGGTGCGTGTCCAGCCATGGGATCTTGAGCGGGTCTGTGACAGCCAACCTAGAGCTGCTACATGAATGCTAGAGGACAGGGAGTGGAAGGGGAGTGGAGCTGGGCGGGGAGGTGTTCACAAGATGTTCTCCACCCAAATGTGGCTCCTCTTCCCTCAGTGATTCCCTGAGAGCTCTAGTTCCTAGACTAATTCAGCCGGGCTGCCCTGAAGGAAATGTTTCCTGAACCAGGCAGTGCCGGTTTGGGGTCAGGGAGAGGATTTGTCTCTTCCTTGGATAGTGCTCCTGAGAACGGAAGAGGCAGGGAGTCCCGGTTCTATGGGTTTCATCCCATCTCCCATCTCTCTCTCTCTCCATGCATTTTGGTTCCTTTTCTCTCCTTTCCTTTCTAACTCCCCCCCCCCACACACACACACACATGCCTACCTCTCTCTGCCACTTCTAATGTGCATCCCACCCTAGGTGCCAGTACAATCACTCAAGGGGCTGTTATTCCATTGACTTCAGTGGCAATTACAGGTGTAGCACTGTGATTCACTGCACCTGAGAGCTGATCTGACAGGCAATGAAGCAGGGCACATTAGTCTGGTTATTCATCCTGGTTAAACACAGTCCCTGGCCATTAGCATCAAGCAGCCTGCAGCTGTAAACTGCACCCATCTGGTGGCAGCTTCATAGACAGGGCTGGAGGCTGCTCGAAAGATGTGGCACTTGGAGAGCAGCAGCTGCTGGCCTGTTCCCTTCCGCAGCCTTTGTGGGGATGTCGTGGCAGGAGCCTTGCTGCAAACCGGCAGACCTACAGAACAATGGGTTCCCCAGCTCCCATGGATGGGAGCAATATGGGGGCTGAGGAAGGCTGAGGGGCTCCGGCCTGACATTTTCAATGCTCCTGGTCTCCAGCAGCTGCTCCGTATCAAGGGGCAGCACAAGACCAGGAGTGAGGATCTATTGAACCCAGCAGGCGTAGCCAGCAGCACTGTGTTAGTTTGGGCAGGTACACATTGCTCGAGTGAAAGACCAGCAAATTCTGAAGGGGGTGTACCAAGGAATGCCACTATATGGCCAGCTATTAAGCTTTGGTGGCACCACAAGATTGCTAGGGATGGTTGTAAAATGAATAAACAACCCAACCACCTTAATCACTTTCCCAGAGCTCGGTTGGGGCAGCGCTTCTTTTCCATGGAGGCGATGTTCTTTTGGGATTTGCCATGAAGTTGATGATGAGGACTGACGGGGTGAATTGCTCCCCACATGCTCTGGCAAAAGGTCTGTTGATCCAGTAATGTGTGTGAGGCTGGGGTCTGACAAACAGAAAGCACAGGTGACAGTCACTGAAGAAGGAAAGCGAGAGGGACATTTCCAGGGGGTCACGTATTGTGCATGTGATATGTAGCGGGGAAAACTCTTTTTTCTTTGCTCTGTATCTCGGATTGCTTTCCTCCTGTGGTACAGACTAGAATGAAGTCTTTTTCAGGGCATGGATGAATGTCTTATATAAAAAATACAAAATTAGATCTCAGAGAGCTCTAGTTCAACTGATATATTGCTGTGACACTTGGTACCCCCAAAGCAACACCCTGGCACCCCCATATTCACCCCTATTATGTAAATGCAACAAATCTTGTCCAAAATATTTCATGTGAGGTGTCTATGGAAAAGTTACGGTTTGGTGAAGATGATTATCCTGTTTGTATGCATGTCTCAGTTTTTGTATCTGAAGTTATGAATATTGACTATGTACCAGTATTTCAAATGTGTTTCCTCCTGTGGTAACTCCCACAAGGTAGTTTACATCTAGTCTAGACAGCATATTGTGAATGGACTATTCAAGTTGACGGCCCCTCAGTGAACACAATGTGCCATGGAAGAAGCTTATCCTCCTCTGATGGACTGAACTGTGACTTACTGTTGCATGCGAGGGCATGTGACCAGCTCATGTGACACTGGACTCCATCTTGTGCCTGCACTTTCCCATTAACTGTGCTGGGGGCTTTGTTTGGGAAAATGAGGTATAAGGGCCTCCTTCCCCCGCAAGGTAGCCATAGATGCTTGATGTAACAGGATGATCTCTACATGTACGTACTGTTCTTATTTTTATCTTTGTTCAGGCTTTTCTCTTGCCTTATAATAATGTCTGTCTCTGTGTGTACAGATAAATGCAAATGAATTGATAAGAGAATGTATATAACTGGCCACTATGGCACAATATTTTTGAAGCTGCTTGTCAGTCTTCCCAGTACCGCGAATAAACCCCCTTCAGTGTTGTCTGTGTTTGCCTGATTCTTGGGGGAAAGAATCTTTTTGTCTAACAGTTTGACGATAGTTACTAATGAGAATTACGGATCACTCATCACTTAGCGAGAGCCCCGTGCGCATGCAGAAAGTGATCGTATCTCTCCTGAGTCATCTTTCTCCAGCTGTGTCTGTCTACTACCTACCCATCTCTCCTGGGCATTTACAGGGTATCAGACCCTATGGAGATCTCGGCATTATTCCCAGTTTTCTTACTAATCAACTATCATTTTTAAATATAAAAAAAATACACAGAACAGCCAATTCCTCTCTGCATCAGGAGAGCGCCCAAGACTTCTCACCTCCCTTTGGGAAGGTCCCTTAATTAGTGTTTACTCCTAAAGCTGGATAAAGAACACAGAAGCATAGACATGGAAAGAGACGTTGGCTAGAGTGTCTCCGGTCTCTAGCCTGTTTCCATCCATATGCTGCTTCTCCCCTAGAGGCTGGACAAACCCACTGGGATTGCACAGAGCTATATTATAAACGGTGCACAGCCCTCTGTCAGCTCTCGGTGTGGGATGCTGCTGCAGATGCTGGGGTGAGAGAGGTGTGGGACACGGCTACCTGAGGGGGATTCCCAGGGAAGACACTTCTGTCTCAGGATTCACAGGTACCCATCTCTTGCTGAGAAGCTCACATGCTCGACAAACCCAGTGCAATGTGGGTGTGATGGGACATAGAGTAAGTCTGTTGTCCTTTCTGCTCTGCACAGCCACTAAACNCGGAGGGCGAACTGGGATCCACCCCAGCACCTCAAAGGAAAGAAGACAGAATGGAGCCACCCACCTGCTGATTGATTTAACAACAGCAGAATGAAACAACTTCCATGAACTAACATAGGGGAAAATCCCTATAAAACTGGACTCTGAAGAATAAGTCTTTGAGTCTATGGTTCTGCTGCCAGCCTCCAGGAGCATCAGATGAATCTGACAAGGACTCGGCTCCACCCTCATGCCCAGGTTACCTGGCCAGTAACTTGGCATGAGCAACTTCTAGGCTGGTAACTATGACATCTATGCAGAACCTGTGTGTGTGTGTGTGTGTGTGTGTGTGTGTATGTGTGTGTGTGTGTGTGTGTGAATGAATGTGAAACTGAATGAAATGACAAACAAAAAGTATAATCCCCCTTTTAAAAAAAAAGACCACTGTTTGATACTTATCAGTAAAAATGAATGCAGTATGTTTCCAGCACTGTGAAACCAGACTTGTTAATTGAGAAAATAATTGTAAAAATAGCACATCAACAGTCTCTGGAGGCAAAGGTATGGACGGTTAGCCCACTCCCCATATTACACATGGGATCCCTCTGGCTGCCTCGGACCTCGAGCCAGTGGGCCGGGGAGGGAGGAAAACTATTGGACACTAGAGGTTGTACCAAATGGACTCCTCCAAAGTGGGTATGCCTCACCTGTCGCCCCAGAGCCTTGTAGCAAAAATGTTTCATTGGGATCATGTATGTGGGATGAATTGGATGATGACACCAAAGTATTGTACAATGGACAATGTGTATGTATCCACTTGTGGGAGGAAGTATTTTGGGAGGATGGGAGTGTTAGCAACCCCCCGGTAGATGAATGTAAATGCAATGTCAGTACTGTATTTACAAAAAAAAAAAAAAAAAAAAAAAGAGTGAAAAGTTAACCCTACAGAGGCTGGAGAGAACTAGGCAGTTAAATATTGTAAATATGTTAAAGAGAAAAAGAATTCTTGGTTTCTTTGCAGCCATTCTGAAGGAAAGATGGGCCCTTTTCCCAAAGGAATGTCTGTAAACAATCCAGGTAAAGAGACAATCTAATTGAAATAATTTGACTATGGACAATTAAGTCAAATTTGATAGAAGCACATGATAATTTGGTTGGAGAGGGGAAAGTAGAGAGAGGAAAAGGCCTTTGCCCTGTCTAGTGTAATCTCCCTCTGGATCCAATGCTAGCACAGGACACTCACCAGAGACAGACACAGAACATGTAACACAGAACATGTAACACAGACTTTGTCATAACACAATAACCATGGTATTTTAGAACTCTTCAGTTAGTATCCGCTTTTCCTGTTTTTCTGAAAGACAAAAATAACATGTTTCTACCCCTTTTGGGGTGGCTGTTTCCCTTTCTTTTACAAGTACCCTTGCTAATTGCAGGAATTACCCCCATATTTTCCTGTGTTTGTTCTATAGGCCTGCCAGATTTCAAAGCATACAGTGATCTGAAAAAGAAAACACAACCTATTGTAGCTCCTTGGAGCTTAATAGGATGTTAATTAGGTAACATGGTATGTTATTTCTTTCACTACAGCTCTTACCTGCTATTTTGTTACCAACAAACAAATAACCCAACAAACAAAAAGAATCCAGATTTTTTTTTGTTTCTATTCTCCTGATTTTGACTGTCCTGCTACACCCAAAATTTATCTTAAACCTACAAAACAGGAGTTTTACAAACCAGATGTGTTGGTTTAGGTTCTTAGAACCTCACATACTTCCACAGACAGATAGATACATACACGTTTTCTTTATACACTTGAGGCAGTTAAGTTCCAATGGAACCCCCTCATGTGCTTCTATCAAATTTGACTTAATTGTCCATAGTCAAATTATTTCATGAGATTAGGAATTGGCATTACTAGGGCCAGTTGTTCATAATTAATTTCTCTGAATAATGAAAGTGTCATTTTTCAGTGTGTGAAGAGTGACCAATCTGCTTCCCCCATGAGAACAGACTCCAGTAGTGTATGTAGTGTCTCATATTAACGTTGTCTCTCCATCCAGGTATTTGTATTGTGACCATCACCCTAGACCCTGGGCACATACAACAAGTCAGGGGAACATACGGTACATGCAGGAGACACCGTTCTGCCTCAGAGTTGGACACCTTCTCCCCCTATTCCATGTCATATTCCAACACAACCGACTTCACCAACCCCTCCACCTTCATCCTTCTGGGCATTCCTGGCCTGAAGGCGGCCCATGTCTGGATCTCCATCCCCTTCTTCACCATGTACACTTTAGCCATCTTGGGGAACTTCACCATCCTCTTCATTGTGAAGATGGAGCCGAGCCTCCATGGGCCCATGTACTATTTCCTCTGCATGCTGGCCGTCACTGACCTCGTCTTGTCCACATCCATCCTGCCCAAAACACTGAGCATCTTATGGTTCAATTCCAGGGAGATACATTTCAGTGCCTGCCTCACCCAGATGTACTTCATTCACTGCTTCTTACTGATGGACTCTGGGATCTTGGTGGCCATGGCTTTTGATCGCTACGTGGCTATCTGTGATCCCCTGAGACATTCCACTACCTTGACAAACTCTGTGGTGGCCAAGATCGGTCTGACTGTGGTGCTGCGCAGTGGCTTGCTCGTTCTGCCCTATCTCCTCCTAGCGAAGCAGTGGCCATATTGCAGAACTAACATCATTCCTCACACGCACTGTGAGCACATGGCCGTGGTGAAGCTGGCCTGTGCCGACACCCGTGTCAGTAGTTACTATGGCCTTTTTGTGATATTCTGTGTGATCATTCTGGATGTATTTTTTATTGCCGTGTCCTATACCCAGATCCTCAGGGCCATCTTCAGCCTCCCCACTAAGGATGCCCGGTTCAAGACTTTTGGGACCTGTGGCTCCCACCTCTGTGCCATCTTAGCCTTTTACATCCCAGGTCTCTTCTCCTCCCTCACGTACCGGTTTGGCCAGAATGTGCCCCTGCATTTCCACGTTCTCATGGCCAATATGTACCTCCTGGTGCCCTCCATGCTAAACCCCATTATCTACGGGGTGAAGACCAAGCAGATCCGGGACAGGCTGCTCCGGCTCTTTACTCATAAAGGGACTACAATTTTCTCCGGGTTTTTTGGCTCTCAGAGCAAGCTCTGTGCAGAGCTGGCTGGTGACATGGTGCTGGGCCCCCTTCCCTGAATCCCTTAATGGCCACTCAGAGAGACATTAAACCCTTTCCTGACCTCACTGTGCTCTGTCAGTATGACAAACTGGGGAATCGGTCTCATTAGAACTCAATAACACATAGGGGTTCTGTGACATTGCACTCTATATGATTTTATGAAAATATGATAATGTGACTGGAATATGCTTCATGCAAAAGGTCTCTTGTAAGGTATCATTGCAAAGCTTATAATCTACTGAGTGTGATCATCCTATTTTTATAAATGTACCACTCTTGTATCTGAAACTAGAAATATGAAATACAACTCTGAGGGGCTATTGTAATTATGTAAAGTGTGGGCCATTAATGGTGGTTTGGAATCTTGATGACTCCCATTAACCAGGACCATTGTCTGCAGATGGCTGTATTTACCTGTGAGTCTTCCTGTATATGTGTGTGCTGGCAAGTGGGTAATGAAGTCTTACAGTGATATGTGATCATGTCACCTGAACTGGAATCCATCTTTAACCTGGTGCTTTTCCATTGAGAAGGGGGGACAGGAACCCAGAGAGGGACAAAGGATCCCCGCCTTATGANGGGTAATGAAGTCTTACAGTGATATGTGATCATGTCACCTGAACTGGAATCCATCTTTAACTTTTCCATTGAGAAGGGGGGACGGGAACCCAGAGAGGGACAAAGGATCCCCGCCTTATGAAAAAGATATATAAAGGGATGGAACAGAATAAAGAGGGAGAGCCATCATGAGGAATCCCCTAGCTACCACCTGAGCTGGAACAAGGGCTATACCAGGGGAAAGGATTGTGCCCAGACTAGGAAGGTGTCCAGTCTGTGAAAGAAATGTATTGAAACATCTCTGAGGGTGAGATCTTACCTGTATTCAGTTTCTTTTTGTATTAGACACAGACTTGCATTTTTTATTTTATTTTGCTTGGTAATTCACTTTGTTCTTNGGTGTCCAGTCTGTGAAAGAAATGTATTGAAACATCTCTGAGGGTGAGATCTTACCTGTATTCAGTTTCTTTTTGTATTAGACACAGACTTGCGTTTTTTATTTTATTTTGCTTGGTAATTCACTTTGTTCTGTCTGTTACTACTTGGATCCACTTAAATCCTACTTTCTGTATTTAATAAAATCACTTTTTACTTATTAATTAACCCAGAGTATGTATTAATTCCGGGGGTGAGGGGGCAAACAGCTGTGCATATCCTTCTATCAGTGTTATAGAGGGTGAACAATTTATGAGATAAAACTGATTTATCTGGGTTTAGACCCCAATGGGAGTTGGGCATCTGAGTGTTAAAGATAAGCACACTTCTGTAAGTTAAATCTGCAGCTTTGGGGCATGTAATTCAGACCCTGGGTANAAACTGATTTATCTGGGTTTAGACCCCAATGGGAGTTGGGCATCTGAGTGTTAAAGATAAGCACACTTCTGTAAGTTAAATCTGCAGCTTTGGGGCAGGTAATTCAGACCCCGGGTATGTGCTGGAGCAGACGGGCGTGTCTGGCTCAGCAAGACAGGGTGCTGGGGTCCCAAGCTGGCAGGGAAAGCAGGGGAAGAAGTAGTCTTGGCACATCAGCTGGCAGCTCCCAAGGGAGTTTCTGTGATCTAACCCATCACAGGTTCCAACTTTCTAATTACTGGTAACTGGACCTCTGAGGCCCCGCCTCCTGCCTTGCCTCTTCCCCCAAAGCCCCAAACCCAGCTCCACAACTGACCTCAAGGCACCACCCACTTCTGCACATTTCCCCCCAAGGCCCTGCCTGTCACTCTCTCCTCTGCTACCCTCCCCCAGCCACATGCTGGATCATCTCCATATCCCCCCCTCCCAGCTGGGACGGGAGCTGCTGCAGCACTGGGGTCAACAGGCCAATGAGGAGCAGAGAGGGAAGCCAGGAAGCCGTATAAAAGCAGCTGAAGCTTGGGAGCAGGGTTGTGTGGTCTCTGAGGGAAGAGACCATTGTGTGGCTTATTTCTCTAGCTTTTAGCTCCCCTTTTTTTCCTCCCGGCTGGGGGCCTGTATCACGCAGGGTCCCTGCAATGAGTATAGGCCGGGAGCCCTTTGCTGTGAGCCAGGCCTCGGGCAGCGCCGTATTACTGCCTAGGCCGACAAGGCCTAGGCCTAGGGCGGCAAATTTGCAGGGGCGGCAAATTTGAGCACCCCCGGAGAAGTTCCTCTGCTCCAGCTGCCTCCTCCACGAGCGCGCCACCGCATCCTGTTTCTCTCCCCTCCCTCCCAGCGCTTGTGCCGCGAAACAGCTGTTTCGCTGGGCAGGGAGGGAGGGGAGAGAAACAGGAAGCGGCGGCACGCTCGCGGAGGAGGCAGCTGGAGCAGGGGAACTTCTCCGCAGCTGTTTCGCTGGTCAGAGAGGGAGGGGGAGGAGGGGGAACGCGGCGTGCTGGGGAAGAGGCAGGGCGGGGATTTGGGGAAGGGAGCCAATGGGGCAGGGAGGGGGCGGAGTTAGGGCGGGACTTTGGGGAAGGGGTGGAGTCAGGGTGGGGCCAGAGGCGGCAATTATTTCCGGGCCTAGGGGCGGCAAAATGATTAATCCACCCCTGGCCTCGGGGGCAGGGCAAGGGATCAGCTTTGAAGCTAGGTGGGCACCAGCTGAGAGAGGTGTAAGGATTGTCCTCTGCATTAGCTGGGAAGGGAGGATGCTGGGCACAGGTGTTGGCAGCTCACAGGGAGGGAGATAAATGACACACCTTCCATTAGTCGGCTGTTTACACATCTACACGGCACCTGGCATCTGTTGCCCAGGGGCTGAAGGTGAACAGTGAAGCTGAGTCTCATGTAAGCTCTGCATGATGCTTTTGATCACCTCATCTTTAGCTAGGGTGCTAGGCAGCGTTATCCCTATGTCATGGGGATGGACTGAGCCACACAGCGGTAAAGTGATTGACCCAAGGCCACACAATGATTCAGTGCCAGAGCTGAGAATAGGAACTGGGAGTCCTGACCCCCAGCACCATTGCTCTGGCCATGAACTGGCATTGCTCCTCTGGGTTGTATTAGATGCAGTGAGGCTATTGGTCTGTTGTGATCAGTGGAGTTGATGTCCTTCTTAAAGAGGAGGAATTTACTAAAGAAACAGCTAAAAACTGCAGCTACAAAAACAGTTTTACACACAGCTCGGTCTTCAGTCTTGTCTTGTTTGTTTACCAGGGACCACACACTGCCTGGAGCTCTACACAGTGCACAGAGGCCAAATGACATATTGCAAGGAACAAAATCAGTGCAGCGTGTGACTCGAAGGCCCTGATTAGGACCTTTTGGTAGCAGCCCACTGGAAATAATAAATCATCATCTCCATTTAATGCATGGAGAGGCTGTTCCAAAAGTCACCCACCAAATCGCTGGCAGAGCTGGGCGTCTTTGGTCCCAGTTCACTGGTCTCTGCTGATGCTTTATCTCTAGTTAAATGACATGGGCCAATTCCTCAGCTCATGTAAGTGGGTGCAGCCCCAATGAAATTACAGGAGATCTCCTGGATTGGAGAAACCAATAGAGAGAGCACAAGGCCTCTGTGCTGCTGCATGGACCATGTCAGCCAGGCCTGAGAGAGCCTAAGCCCTTCACTCTGCCTCAGTTTCCCCATCTGTAAAAGGGGGATACTTCCTGGGAGTAGTGAGCAATAGTCTGTGAAGCATTTATTAACAGTCAACTCTGTATCCATGTGTCACCGTGCCTCAGTGGGATACAGCTGAGGATGCCAAATTCAGGACAAACTGCTGAGAAATAGGGCAGACTGACCCCAGACTGATGGTTATTCTATCATTAGATTATACCAAGCCAGTAACAAAAGTAATCTTCTGTTTCACCACACTGGTTAACAAGAAGCTAAAAATGCAGTCTCCTGAGGCATTCCAATGCTTGGGTCACCACCCAGAATCTGGACTCCATGATGAGTGGTTACTGAAAACAAGTTTAATCAGACATAGGGTCCTTTCAATCCCAAGAGATCAACCATTTAGCCACTGTGACACTCTCTACCTTGTGGGAACACCCTGCACCCCCATGTTCATCCTTCTAATATGCTTGTGTGGTATCCAATCCAAAGTTTGTCATGTCGGGTGTCTTCGGAAGGCTCATGATACACTGAACATTGTTGTTAAAGTAATGTTATAGATTGTAATTTTATGTATATAGTTATAAGGCTGAAAATGTGTTCTTGTGGCTTAAAAGAAGCCCAGGTAAAAACTCTCCAGGAGGAGAGGCCCAGGCAAAACTCTCCGAGAGCAGAGGAGCAGTTCACACCTCATCAGGGCATGTATGGGACAAACCCAGCACAGCCTCACAGGAACAAAGGACACTGGCCTAGGCAGCAACAAAGGATGTGTTGTACTCTCAAGTGAGTCACCCCCCTTCCCTTGGTCAGTTTGGGACTATGATGAAGTAATGGTCACCTGACTCTGAAGGGTAGGGGCAACANCAAAGGACACTGGCCTAGGCAGCAACAAAGGATGTGTTGTACTCTCAAGTGAGTCACCCCCTCACCTTCCTTTGGTCAGTTTGGGACTATGATGAAGTAATGATCACCTGACTCTGAAGGGTAGGGGCAACACCAAGATGGAAGAAAGCACATGATAAAAGGGAGAGATGTTTGCCATCCTGGCTCTCTCTTCCACCTTCATCTACAGACACCACCACCAAGTGACTGAAGTGCTGATCAAAGCTGAGAGCCTGGATGAAGAGCAACCAACCAGCCTGTGGTGAGAAGCATCTACATTTGTAAGGGCATTGGAAGTGTTAAGATCAGCTTAGAATGTGTTTTGCTTTTATTTCATTCGCCCAAACCTGACTTGTTGTGCTTTGACTTATAATCACTTAAAATCTATCCTTTGTAGTTAATATATCATAGAATCATAGAATCATAGAATATCAGGGTTNCCCCCTGCTCAAAGCAGGACCAACACCAACTAAATCATCCCAGCCAGGGCTTTGTCAAGCCTGACCTTAAAAACCTCTAAGGAAGGAGCTTCCACCACCTCCCTAGGTAACCCATTCCAGTGCTTCACCACCCTCCTAGTGAAAAAGTGTTTCCTAATATCCAACCTAAACCTCCCCCACTGCAACTTGAGACCATTACTCCTTGTTCTGTCATCAGGTACCACTGAGAACAGTCTAGATCCATCCTCAATGTGCTTGTTTATTCTACCAGATGTGTTTGTTTATTCTACCTGAAGCAGTGCATTTGGTTTGAAGCAAGTCAGAGACTCCCCTTGGGATAACAAGCCTGGTACATATCAATTTCTTTGTTAAATTGATGAACTCATATACACTTGAAGCGTCCAGCAGTCATAACTGGACACTGCAAGATGGCAGTTCCTAGGGTTGTGTCTGGGAACGGAGATATTGGCTAGTGTCATTTGGTTGCACAATCCAAACAGCGGCTGACCAAAAGTGCTCTCTCACATAGCTGGAAGCAGTTTACATGCTAGAGGCTGTGCATGAACAGCCCAGGAGTGGGGGTTCTCACAGCAGAGCAGGGTAAGGCTGGCTCCCAGAGTCGAGGATTGGAGTGGCCTAGCAGATCAATGGTCCAGATAACACCAGGGGAACGTCACAGTGGCACAGAGAGCAGGGTGTATGTACAGCTTGTTACTTCAAGTGGAGTTCACACTTTAAACACTGATATTTGTGATTTTAAGTGAGTCTTAAGTGCAGTGACTAAGAACAGTCAGGAGGCGGTCACAGTTTTGTTACTTTCTGTTTGTTTATTTTGGGTGAGGGAAATAAGCTCAAAAAAGCAGAAAAATGAATACCAGTGATGCAGCTACAAAACTAGAGCTGCCCAGACTGCTGTGATGTTATTGATATGAACTGTGACCGTATAGATCATTGTTGCAACAAAGGTCCAATAGTTGAACCAAATCTTGTACAAAGGAGGTCAAGTAAAGTGTCTATGAAAAGGTTGTAATTTGCTGGTTATGATTATGCTGTCTGTATGTGTGTATCATTTTTGTTATTGAAGTTATGAATATTATCTATGTACTTGTATCTCAATGTGTTTGATTCTGAGTAGCACCAGTGAAGCATTTGCTCAGCTTCTTGAGAAAGGACTGTTCTGAGTAAGTGTCCAATCAAGAAACACTTACGTGACAATGGACCTTGGGAGACTCCAATCCACATCTGAGGAGCCTTCCTGGGAATGTTCAAGGTAGCATGTCAGCAATGGTTGCTCTGCCTCCAAACTGAGTCAGGCATGGACATGTGACTTGCCCATGTGACTCCAAACTCCATCTTGCTGCTGTGATTTTCCACAGTAAGAACAAAGGGGTCCTTCNATCAATTTCTTTGTTAAATTGATGAACTCATATACACTTGAAGCGTCCAGCAGTCATAACTGGACACTGCAAGATGGCAGTTCCTAGGGTTGTGTCTGGGAACGGAGATATTGGCTAGTGTCATTTGGTTGCACAATCCAAACAGCGGCTGACCAAAAGTGCTCTCTCACATAGCTGGAAGCAGTTTACATGCTAGAGGCTGTGCATGAACAGCCCAGGAGTGGGGGTTCTCACAGCAGAGCAGGGTAAGGCTGGCTCCCAGAGTCGAGGATTGGAGTGGCCTAGCAGATCAATGGTCCAGATAACACCAGGGGAACGTCACAGTGGCACAGAGAGCAGGGTGTATGTACAGCTTGTTACTTCAAGTGGAGTTCACACTTTAAACACTGATATTTGTGATTTTAAGTGAGTCTTAAGTGCAGTGACTAAGAACAGTCAGGAGGCGGTCACAGTTTTGTTACTTTCTGTTTGTTTATTTTGGGTGAGGGAAATAAGCTCAAAAAAGCAGAAAAATGAATACCAGTGATGCAGCTACAAAACTAGAGCTGCCCAGACTGCTGTGATGTTATTGATATGAACTGTGACCGTATAGATCATTGTTGCAACAAAGGTCCAATAGTTGAACCAAATATTGTACAAAGGAGGTCAAGTAAAGTGTCTATGAAAAGGTTGTAATTTGCTGGTTATGATTATGCTGTCTGTATGTGTGTATCATTTTTGTTATTGAAGTTATGAATATTATCTATGTACTTGTATCTCAATGTGTTTGATTCTAAGTAGCATCAGTGAAGCATTTGGTCAGCTTCTTGAGAAAGGACTGTTCTGAGTAAGTGTCCAATCAAGAAACACTTAAGTGACAATGGACCTTGGGAGACTCCAATCCACATCTGAGGAGCCTTCCTGGGAATGTTCAAGGTAGCATGTCAGCAATGGTTGCTCTGCCTCCAAACTGAGTCAGGCATGGACATGTGACTTGCCCATGTGACTCCAAACTCCATCTTGCTGCTGTGATTTTCCACAGTAAGAACAAAGGGGTCCTTCCACATGGCAGAGGATACAAAAGCCCATGGAAATCCCTCCATTTTGTCTTCTATCCTGCTTCTGAACTCTGGAGGAACTGTGCTTGAATCTGAAGCTCTGAACAAAGGACTGAACGACCCATACAAGTGGGAAATTTGTACTCCAGTGACTTGATTTTGGGGAGGGATAGCTCAGTGGTTTGAGCATTGGCCTGCTAAACCCCTGGTTGTGAGTTCAATCCTTGAGGGGGCCACTTAGGGATCTGGAGCATAATCAGTACTTGGTCCTGCTAGTGAAGGCAGGGGGCTGGACTCAATGACCTTCCAGGGTCCCTTCCAGTTCTATGAGATAGGTATATCTTTATTTATATTATAAATCAGCAGTAATCCCAACAAGCCTGAACTAAGAACTTTGCAATTGTTGTATTTTTTATTCCATTTAACCAATTTTAACTCTCATCTGTATTTCTTTCTTTTATGAATAAACTTTTAGATTTTAGATTCTAAAGGATTGGCAACAGCATGATTTGTGGGTAAGATCTAACTTGTATATTGACCTGGTTCTGGGGCTTGGTCCTTTGGGACTGGGAGTATTGGTTTTCATAACCATTGATCCCCAAAAGGAGTGGCGCTTGTGGTGACACTGGGAAACTGGAGTGTCTGAGGGAATTTCTTGTATGATTTCTGGTTAGCCAATGGGATAAAACCAAAGTCTTCTCTGTTTGGCTGGTTTGGTGCCTTAGTAATGAAGGACCCCCAGCCTTGGGATGTGACTGCCCTGAAGCAATTTGTCCTGAATTGATACTCTCAGGAGTGTCCTGCCAAAGTCCGCTTTGTTACAACTGGAAGGAGCAGAGAAGGAAAAGGACTATGTGTTTCAAATGTGGCAGGCAGAAATGAGACTCAAAGAAGAGGAGGCTGCACACAGAAGGGCTATGGAGGTAGAGGCAGCCAGAGAGGAGGCTGCAAACAGCAGGGCTATGGAAGAAAAAGAGAGAGAGAGAATTGGAGGAGAGGGAGAGAGGAGAGGATTGGAGAGAGGAGAGAGAAGATTGGAGTGACCTAGCAGATCACTGGTCTAAGTAACACCAGGGGAATGTCACAGCCAGGTCAGTATATAACTCAGATCTTACTTAATGATCACACTACTGCCAATCCTTTGGTTATTAAAAACTAAAGGTTTGATTATAAAAGAAAAGAAGAGGAGTTATAAATGGCTAATACATCAGATACATCCAAGTGATTTTTCAGTGTTCAGAGATCAGGATCACAAAAGTTATGGAATAAACTTCTAGCTTGCAAAAGTCCTCTCTGGAATCACCCAAACAGGTTGGGGGTCATCAGTCCTTGTTCAGAGCTTCCTTGTTAGAAACCCAGTCTGAGAAATGAAGCAGGAAATGAAGGCAAGAAGGAGATGTCTTGGGGGACCTTTTATTTCCTCTGCCCTGTGCATTGAATTTTACTGATGGAATGCAGGATCACATGAGCATATCACATGTCCTTATATGCTTTGATGACTCACAGGGCAGCCATTCCCCAAATTGTTGCAGAGGTATGTTTCTAGTATGGCCCATTGTCAGAGCTAAGCGTCCTTGATGGGCCATCAACATACAGCTGTCTGGCATTAATGCAAATTCTACCTGATGGGTGTTACCCAATAGTACAACACGTGTAAGATACCAGTACATTGCTAATATTCATAACTTCAGACACAAAGATGATACATGCACATAAACAGAATAATCATACTTAGGAAATCATAACTGTCCCATTGACAGCTGACGGGACATACTGTGCACAATATTTGTTGCAATGGTGCAACAATTGTGCCACCCACTTCTACTTCCCCTACCAATTCTTCCCTGTTTGTGAGCAGCAGGTCAAGAGGAGTATGGCCCCTACTTGGTTCCTCCAGCACTTGCACGAGGAAGTTGTCCGCAACAATCTCCAAAAACTTTTTGGATTGTCTATGCACAGCTATATTGCTCTCCCAGCATATATCAGGGTGATCGAAGTCCCCATGAGAACCAGGGCCTGTGATCTGGAACCTTCTATTAGTTGTCCAAAGAAAGCCTCGTCTACCTCATCCTCCCAGACTGATGGTCTATAGCAGTTGCCCACCATGACATCACCCTTGTTGCTCTCGCCTCTAAACTTAACCCAAAGACTCTCAACAGGATTTTCTCCAGTTTCATACTGGAGCTGTGTGCAATCATAGAGCTCTCTTACATACTGTGCAAGTATTCCACCTTTCCTCCCCTGCCTGTCCTTCCTGAACAGTTTATACCCATCCATGACAGTGCTTCAGTCATGTGAGTTACCCCAACAAGTCTCTGTTATTCCAGTCACATCATAGTTCCTTGACTGTTCCAGGACTTCCAATTATTTCTGCTTGTTTCCCAGGCTTCTTGCATTCGTTTACAGGCACCTAAGATAACTAGCCAATTGCCCTACTTGCTCAGTATGAATCTGGAGGCCTCCCCTGTTGCACCCTCCTCCTTGAATTTCCTCCCAGTATTCCACTTCCCCACTTCCCTCTGGGCTTAGGTCACAATCCCCCAGTGAACCTAGTTTAAAGTCTCCTCACTAGGTTAGCAAGCCTGCCTGTTAGGTGGATCCCATCTCTTCCTAGCCATCCTTCTTCCTGGAACAACATCCCATGGTGGAAGAATCCAAAGCCTTCTCTCCAACACCACCTGCGTAACCACGCCTTTACCTCCACAATTCGATGGTCCCTACCTGAGCCTTTTCCTTCAACAGGGAGGATGGACGAGAACACGACTTGTGCCTCAAGCTCTTTTATCCTTCTTCCCAGAGCCATGTAGTCTGCAGTGACCCACTCAAGGTAATTCTTGGCAGTATCATTGGTGCCCATGTGGAGAAGTAGGAACGGGCAGCGATCTGAGGGCATGATCAGTCTTGGTAGACACTCTGTCACATCCTGAATTCTAGCTGTAGGCAAGCAGCACACTTCTCAAATCTCCTGGTCTGGACAACAGATGGATGACTTCTTCCCCCTTAGGAGGGAGTCCCTTACCACCATCACCCACCTTCTCCTACTTCTGGGAGTGGTGGTCATGGAACCCCCATCCCTAGGACAATGCATCCCATGCCTTCCGACTAATGGGGTCTCCTTCTGATCCCTTCCCTTAGAGGGCAGTTCTGACATAATTCATGAGACCCTGTCCTTCCCCTACATCCTCCTTTGGGGCTAGGGAGACAAAGTTAACTTTTACAGGGTTAGCATCTGCACTCATAGCTATGGCATTGGCAATCACAGGGGTATCAGGTCGTGGGGTGGTATGGAATTTTGGACAATTTTGCTTTATGTGCCCAAGCATTCCACATTGGTTTTGGAGAGTGTTGGAGACAACTTCCTGGTACAAGTGCTAGAGGAACCAACTAGGGGCCATGCTCCTGTTGATTACAAACAGAGAAGGATTGGTAGGGGAAGTAGACGTGGGTGGCAACCTAGGCAGCAGTGACCATGATATGGTTGAGTTCAGGATCCTTTCAAAAGGAAGAAAGGAGAGTAGCAAAATACAGACCCCGGATTTCAGAAGAGCAGACTTATACTCCATTAGGGAACTGATGGGCAGGATCCCCTGGGAAGAAGGACTGCTAAGCAGAGATATCGTCTTCTTATTGAAGAAGGGGAAGAGCATATTTGAACACAGACTGGCTAATATAGTGAGGAAGGTGTGACACTCTGTACCTCAGGGGAACACCCAGCACCCGTGTCATAAACAGATAGTTAAGGGTTAATGCCTCTTTTACCTGTAAAGGGTTAAGAAGTTCACCTAGCCTAGCTGACACCTGACCAAAGGAACCAATGGGGGGACAAGATGTTTCAAAAGGAAGGAGGGAAGTTCCCTTTCTCTTGGGTCAGTTTCAGTTCTGGCCAGAGAGGAAAAGGAATCAGGAATCAAACAGGGTAGTGAGTATTTAGTGAAGGAATTAGCTTATGTTTATTTTCTGTTTGTAACTTGTCTTGGGCATTATAGGTATAATCAAATTGGCTATTTTTTGATGTACTAAAGGTTTTGCCCAGGGGAACATCCTTTGTGTTTTAAATTTGTTGTCTGTGAGATCAGCTTGTATGCTATCTCCCAGAGGTTTTTCTTTTACCTTTCTTTTCTTTAATTAAAAGCCTTCTTTTTAGAAACCTGATTGATTTTTCCTTGTTTTAAGATCCAAGGGAGTTGGATCTGAGCTCACTAGGAATTGGTGGGGGAAAGGAGGGGGGATGGTTAATTTCTCCTAGTTTTAAGATCCAAGGGTTTTGGATCGGTGTTCACCAGG
Organism: Platysternon megacephalum; assembly: GCA_003942145.1. Lineage (NCBI taxonomy): Eukaryota > Metazoa > Chordata > Testudines > Platysternidae > Platysternon > Platysternon megacephalum. The sequence continues at coordinate 25,094 of QXTE01000618.1, read as the reverse complement.
GAATTGGTGGAGGAGTCTCTCAAAACTACCCAGGGAAGGGCTATAGTACTTGGGAGGGAAAGGTTTTGGGGGAGAATACAGAGTTTCCCAAATGACTCCAATATTTGGGTGGTGGCAGCATACTGATCTAAGCTGGTAATTAAGCTTAGGAGTTCTCATGCAGGTCCTCACATCTGTACCCTAAAGTTCACCCTAAACCTATGACAACCCCCATGTTCATCCTTGTAAAATGATTTTGTGGTATCCCATATACCTTGATATTTCTTGACTTTAGCAAAGCTTTTGATATGGTCTCCCACAGTATTCTTGCCAGCAAGTTAAAGAAGTATGGATTGGATGAATGGACTCAATGGATGATGATCAACAGATTGGGCCAAAAGAAATCTGATGAGGTTCAACAAGGACAAGTGCAGAGTCCTGCACTTAGGATGGAAGAATCCCATGCACTGTTATAGGCTGGGGACCGACTGGTTAAGTGGCAGTTCTGCAGAAAAGGACCTGGGGATTACAGTGGACGAGAAGCTGGATATGAGTCAACAGTGTGCCCTTGTTGCCAAGAAGGCCAACAGCATATTGGGCTGCATTAGTAGGAGCATTGCCAGCAGATTGAGGGAAGTGATTATTCCACTCTATTGGACACTGGTGAGACCACATGTAGAGTAGGGGGCTGAGGCACATGAGTTATGAGGGGAGGCTGAGGGAACTGGGGTTATTTAGTCTGCAGAAGAGAAGAGTGAGGGGGGATTTGAAGAGTGAGGGGGTTCCAAAGAGAAAGGGGATAGGGTCTTCTTAGTGGTGGCAGATGACAGAACAAGGCGTAATGGTCTCAACTTGCAGTGGAGGAGGTCTAAGTTGGATATTAGGAAAAAATATTTCACTAGGAGGGTGGTGAAGCACTGGAATGGGTTACCTAGGGAGGTGGTGGAATCTCCTTCCTTAGAGGTTTTAAGGCCCTGCTTGACAAAGCTCTGGCTGGGATGATTTGGTTGGTGTTGGTCCTGCTTTGAGCAGGGGGTTGGACTAGATACCTCCTGAGGTCTCTTCCAACCCTGATATTCTATGATTCTATGATTCTATACCTAGCAAATGAACAAAAATGCAAACTAAGCTTAATATACTAAACAGATTGTATATGAAGAGCAGATCCTCACCCTAAGTGATGATCCACGCAGTCTGCAGATTCTTAAGGGGCAAGCTGCACTTGTTTACAGCTTGGAATCCCCAGGTGTTCCATTCACAGGCTAAAAATCCCTTTAGCCTGGGTCCAGCACTTCCCCCAATACAGTCTTTGTTCCTCAGGTGTTTCCAGGAATCTCTTTGGGTGGGGAGTCAGTAAAGACTCTCAATCATGTCAATCCCCTTCCTTAAAAAGCTTTTGCATATAGCGAGAATCCTTTGTTTCAAAGCTTGGTTCCAACACCAGTCAGTGAAAAAATACTGAGATCCCAAGATGGAGACAGCACCAGGTGACCTGGTCACATGTCCCCTTAGTGTCACAGCAGCCATTACTCAGACGGTGTCTGCAGTGTCCTCAGGAAGGCTCCCCTGGTGGGAGATAAGTTTCTTCTAAGGCCTATTGTTTTATCTAGTGGCCCTTCCCCACCAGCTTTTCAGAATGAAAGCACTGTTCTAGTGGGTATTACCCAGGTGTAAACACATTTGTAATACAGATACAGAGTTAATATTCCTAACTTCAGATACAAATATCATACATTCATACAAATAGGATAATCATATTCAGTAAATCATAACCTTTCCAATGATCTCACATGACCCTTCTTGTATAAAATACATCCTAATTATTCTGTAATCATATCATAAAAATATCTCTATGAAGAATATGAGGTACAGTGTCATAGGCAACCTAAGATAAATGGAGTGCTGAGTAGAGGACTGACTCAAGCAGAGAGGCAGAGTCATTCCTTGGGCCCCACGGGGCAGATTTGAAATGTTAAAGTTGACAATGTTGGGCTGGAACAAGAAGACCGTTATTCCTTCCTGGAGAGGGAAGATCCTTGATGAACTCTGCTGGGTGCCAGGAAATACCAATGGATATTGAACACTTGTAGAGCCTAATGGACTCCAGCCAGCCAACATACGGAATAATGCCGTGAAAGAGTACCAGTGAGTCTTCTAGACTCAAGTGCAAAGGCTGTGGAGTTGCATCCTCAGAACAGAACTGCAGAGGTGCACTGGCCAGAGGAGGTGGTTCCACAGGTGAAGGTAACATTTGAAGAGAATGGAAATGAGCTGTGGGTGACAAGGAGGGAAAGGTGAGGACAAGTTACCTTTCCTCCAGAAAGGTGTGGTGGGAGACTGCCTGTTCCACTTCAAGCAACGTTCAAGGGGCTGATTCCTGCACAGGTGGCTATCTTAAGGGGGCTGCCAGAGAAGCATCAAGAAGTCTTTTCTAAGGATGATTTGACCAATTTTGATGACTGGCTCAAAGGCATGAGAGTCGGCGAAGTTGCTCTCAGTACAACTAAAGATGCAGCCCAAAGTAGGAAAAGGGCTTATGATAGCATGACCAGTGCAGCTCTCATCAGACCTGGTAACCATGTAACAGTTCTCAACCACAGATGCCAGCTATGTAATAAAACACAGGACACGTGGCAGTCAAATCCCCACATTGTGGTCTCTCTCAACAATCCCAAACTGCCGGTTTAAACTATCCAACCTGAACGAGGCAGTCCTGAGAGAGTAGTACATAGGTACCAGCTAAAACGTTGGACTTGTAGTCCGACCAGGGCAAATAGGAGGCATAGAGCAGCATGTCCCAAGGAGACTGAAACCAATGGGGCAAACCCAAACCCTGATGAAAATGTCCAGATCCCTCAAATTGACCTGGTGTTACCGGGTGATAGGGGAATAAAAAATATGGGTCCCGAACCACCAGTCTTAAGAAGGTCCCAGGGAACTACTAGGGCTGTACTGCCTGTTAAACTTAGAGATGATTATGTTATTGATTCTAAGAGGTGCTTTAATTAATATAATCATGTTTAGTATAAAGAAGTGGGCACGGGATGTTAAATATGTTAAATGTTCTTTTATTAATGATGCTGGTAAATGAAAATGTTGTTAATGTGCTGGCATGAACATTCTTCAGTGGCAGATTTTAGCCTGTGGGAATGTAAGGGGACTGTTGGCCCTTTACTAAAACTTAGTGAGGATTTTTGATTGGCTCTTTCCCAGTACCAAAAGGAAGGGTCGATGGGAAACCAAGGCCCTGAAAATGACAGGCGCCAGGGTCAATGGGGAGAGGCCAACACTACAATTACTGATCTCTGATCCATTAGCGACAGCCCCGTGTGCCTGCAGAAAGGGTTCGTATCTCCCCTCAGTCATCTTTCTCCAGCTGTGTCTGTCTACTATCTACCCAGCTATCCTTGGCATTTACAGGGTATTAGGCCCTAAGGAGATCTAGTCATTATCCCTAGTTTTCTTCCTAATCAACTATAATTTTTAAATATACACTAATTCACAGAGCAGCCAATTCCCCTCTGACTCAGCAGAGAACCCAAGAGTTCTCATCTCCCTTTGGGAAGGTCCCTTAATTACTGTTTACTGCTATAGCTGGATAAAAAACACAGAATCACAAAGAAGCTTGTCACCAGCCTGTTTTCATTCGGATGCCACTTCTCCTCTAGAGGCTGAGCGAACCCCACTGGGATTGCACAGAGCTATAATATAAATGGTGCGCAGCCCTGTGTCAGCTCTCTGCGTGGGATGCTGCTGCAGATGCTGGGATGAGAGAGGTGTGGGACCCGGCTACCTGAGGGGGATTCCCAGGGAAGATGCTTCCATCTCAGAATTCACAGGTACCCATCTCTTCATAGAATCATAGAACTTAAGATCAGAAGGGACCAGTATGATCATCTAGTCTGACCTCCCGCATGATGCAGGCCACAAGAGTTGACCCACCCACTCCTGAAATAACTCTCACCCTTGACTCAGCTGTTGAAGTCCCCAAATCTTGATTTAACGACTTCAAGCAGCAGATAATCCTCTAGCAAGTGACCCCTGCCCCATGCTGCGGAGGAAGGCGAAAAACCTCCAGGGCCTCTGCCAATCTACCCTGGAGGAAAATTCCTTCCTGACCCCAAATATGGTGATCAGCTGAACCCCAAGCATGGGGGCAAGACTCTCCATCCAGACACTTAGGAAAAAGACTTTCAATATCCCAACATTTACCATCGGTACTAACTACCAGCGGTGGCACATTATTGACCTATTATGTAAATCAAGTTATCCTATCAAACCATTCCCTCCATAAACTTATCAAGCTTAATCTTAAAGCCGGAGAGGTCTTTCGCCCCCACTATTTCCCTCGGTAGGCTGTTCCAGTATTTCACTCCTCTGACGGTTAGAAACCTTCGCCTAATTTCAAGCCTAAACTTCCCAACTGCCAATTTATATCCATTTGTTCTCGTATCCACATTAGCACTGAGCCGAAATAATTCCTCTCCCTCCCTGATATTTATCCCTCTGATATATTTAAAGAGAGCAATCATATCTCCCCTCAACCTTCTTTTGGTTAAGGAAAACAAACCGAGCTCCTCAAGTCTCCTTTCATACGACAGGCTTTCCATTCCTCGGATCATCCTAGTGGCCCTTCTTTGTACCCTTTCCAGTTTAAATTCATCCTTCTTAAACATGGGAGACCAGAACTGCACACAGTACTCCAAATGAGGTCTCACCAGCGCCTTGTATAACGGGACTAGCACCTCCTTATCTCTACTAGAAATACCTCGCCTAATGCATCCCAAGACCGCATTAGCCTTTTTAACGGCCACATCACATTGCCGACTCATAGTCATCCTGCGATCAACCAGGACTCCGAGGTCCTTCTCCTCGTCCGTTACTTCCAACTGGTGCGTCCCCAGCCTATAACTATAATTCTTGTTAGTCATCCCTAAATGCATAACCTTACACTTCTCACTATTAAATTTCATCCTATTACTAATACTCCAGTTTACAAGGTCATCCAAATCTCCCTGGAGGATATCCCGATCCTTCTCCGAATTGGCAATACCTCCCAACTTCGTGTCATCCGCAAACTTTATCAGCCCACTCCTACTTTTGGTTCCGAGGTCAGCGATAAATAGATTGAATAAAATCGGACCCAAAACCGAACCCTGAGGAACTCCACTGGTAACCTCCCTCCAACCCGACAGATCCCCTTTCAGTACGACCCGCTGCAGTCTCCCCTTTAACCAGTTCTTTATCCACCTCCGGAATTTCATTTCGATCCCCATCCTTTCCAATTTAACCAGTAATTCTTCATGCGGTACCGTATCGAACGCCTTACTGAAATCAAGATATATCAGATCCACCGCATTTCCCTTGTCTAAAAAATCTGTTACTTTCTCAAAGAAGGAGATCAGGTTGGTTTGGCACGATCTACCTTTCGTAAAACCATGTTGTAATTTGTCCCAATTGCCATTGACCTCAAGGTCCGTAACTACTCTCTCCTTCAATATTTTTTCCATGACTTTGCACACTACAGATGTTAAACTAACAGGCCTGTAGTTACCCGGGTCACTTTTTTTCCCCTTCTTGAATATAGGAACTATATTAGCTAATCTCCAGTCAAACGGTACAACCCCCGAGTTTAGGGATTCATTAAAAATTATCGCTAACGGGCTTGCAATTTCACTCGCCAATTCTTTTAATATTCTAGGATGAAGGTTATCCGGGCCGCCCGATTTACTGCCGTTAAGCTGTTCAAGTTTGGCTTGTACCTCGGATACTGTAATGTCTACCCCCCCCCCTTCATTCCCATCAGTCACGCCGCCACTATTCCCAAGCCCTTCATTAGCCTCATTAAATACCGAGGCAAAATATTGGTTTAGATATTGTGCCATGCCTAGATGATCCTTAATCTCCACCCCGTCTCCATTCTTAAGCGGTCCCACTTCTTCTTTCTTGGATTTCTTCCTATTTATATGGCTAAAAAACCTTTTACTATTATTTTTAATTCCCTTCGCAAGATCTATCTCCACCCGGCTTTTGGCCTTTCTAACCGCATCCCTACACCCTCTGACCTCAATAAGGTAGGTTTCTTTGCTGATCCCTCCCATCTTCCACTGCTTATACGCCTTCTGTTTTTTCTTAATCACCCCTCTGAGACGCTTGCTCATCCAGTCCGGTCTAAAACTGCTACCTACAACCCTTTTTCCCTTTCTCGGGATACAGGCCTCCGACAGCTCCTGCAACCTCAACCTGAAATAATCCCACGCCTCTTCCGCCTTTAGATCTCTAAATATGTTTGTCCAATCCACTTTCTTAACTAGCTGCCTTAATTTAGTAAAGTTAGCCCTCTTGAAATCATAAACCTTAGTCTCAGATGCATTTTTGTTTATCCTTCCATTTAGTTTGAACCGAATTAGCTCATGATCACTCGAGCCAAGGTTGTCCCCTACAACCATTTCCTCAACGAGGTCCTCACTACTCACCAAAACCAAATCTAAAATGGCATCCCCCCTCGTCGGTTCAGCAACTACTTGATGAAGGAATTCATCAGCTATCACATCTAGGAAAAGCTGAGCCCTATGATTATTACTAGCGTTTATTCCCCAATCTATATCCGGGAAGTTAAAGTCTCCCATGATCATACAGTTCCTACTAGTATTGACCTCCTTAAAAACATTAAAGAGTTCTCTATCCATATCCAGGCTAGATCCCGGCGGTCTATAGCACACCCCGATCACTATCCCAGGGGAGGCTCTAGTATTTTTCTTCCCCAACGTGACCATTGCCCAAACAGACTCCGTATTATCTATTCCATTACTAGTTATTTCGTTACAGTTTACCTCATTATTGACATACAAGGCTACCCCCCCCCCTTTACCTTTGTTCCGGTCTTTCCTAAACAGAACATACCCTTCCATACCTGTACTCCAGTCGTGACTACCGTTCCACCACGTTTCGGTTATTCCCACGATATCCGGTTTCAATTCTCGGACCAGGAGCTCCAATTCCTCCATTTTGTTACCTAGGCTTCTCGCATTAGTGAACAGACATCCTAATTTTTGCTGTTTGGCTTCTCTCACCTTTGTTACCCAATTTGGTAGGGACACCGTACCGCCAGTATGACGTATCGGTCTAGTATCCATCCCCCCCCTCTTCCTTATGTCCAAACCCCTCCCTCTGGCAATATCTGTTTTTATCCCGTCATCCACCCTCTCAATGTTAAAGTCTGGCGTGGAGAGTGCCTGGACATCTCCCAACCGTCTCCCCACAATTCCTAGTTTAAAGCTCTCTCGATCAGATGAGCCAGCCTCCCTCCTAGAAGTCTATTTCCTTCCCTACTCAGGTGGAGCCCATCCCGTGAGAACAGTTCTCTGTTCCCGAAAGCCTCCCAGTGGCCATACATCCCAAAGCCCTCCTTATAGCACCATTCCCTGAGCCAACTATTTATCATCACAATCCTGTCCCCCGTTTGCCGCCCTTCCCTAGGGACAGGCAAAATCCCACTAAAGATCACCTGAGCCTCGATTTCCTTAAGCGTCTTACCCAGCCTGGCATAGTCTCCCTTGATTCTCTCCAGCGAGAATCTAGCCGTGTCATTCGTTCCTACATGAAGGATGATCAATGGGTTCTTACCTGCTCCTTTTAGGATCCTTTTCAACCGCAGGTCCACATCCCGAATCTTAGCGCCCGGTAGACAGCACACCCTTCTGTTCTCTTGCTGAGGAGCTCACCTGCTCGACAAACCCTGTGCAACGTGGGCATGATGGGCTAGACAGTAAGTCTGTGGTCCTTGCTGCTCAATTTCCTGAAAGGACCCTTACCCTTGCAGAGCTTTTCTAGCTCCAACATTTACATTTCTACATAGGGTGCTTTGGCCCACAGAAATAAAAATCTGCACATCTTCCATGTGTTTTTGGGCCAATGGAAAAATACAGGTACAATTCAAGTGACTTTTAAAATTGCCTATGAAACCTAGTTAACAAAATTAATGAGCTTATGAACAACCAGAAAATATACTTCTCAAATGAAAAATCTATAAATGCACTTCTTTGCAAAGAAATTGTAAGTTTTCTTACAGAAAAAGCCACAAACTGTCTGGAAAGGAAGAATAGATTGAATTACTTGCCTCAGTGAAATTAAATACCCAGAGATTGCTGGGCCTGTGATCATGATGACTGGGGCTTGCTCACCTGGGGCTTGCTGACCTATGGCTCCCCCTCCCCATCCTGTGGAGGCATGGCCCAGGCAGGTCTGCATCTGCAAGCAGGCGCCCGGCCTCAGGTGCAGCTCCCATTGGCCGTGCTGGCTAATAGACTGGGAGCCTTCTGTCCAATGGGCTGCGGGGGGAGGCAAAGGGGGAGATTGTAGGGAGCTCTGGAGCAGGGAAGGCAGTGGGGGAGGAGAGTTTTCCTGCACAAAGCGGGGGCTCTCTGGAGAGGGGTGACAGGGGCACAGGAGACGTTGGAGGTCTCTCGGGGGGGTAGAGGGTTGTGTGGGTCTCTGTGGGGTGGGGGGAGTGGATTTGTTGTGTCTAAACCATCCCAGAAAGATGGCTCTCCAGCTTCCGTTAGCTTCCACAACCTCCTGAGGCATCTGTTCCATTGTCTTCCAGTTCTCAAAGTTAGGAAGTTTTTCCTGAGATTTCATCTAAATCTGCTGTGCTGTAGTTTGAACCCATTGACTCCTGTCCTGCCCGCTGTGGCCAAAGAGAACAACTTTTCTCCATCTCTTTTTATAGTAGCAGCCTTGCAAGTATCTGAAGATTGCTGTCATGTCCCCTTTTAATCTCCTCTTTTCTAAATTAATCATATCCAGTTCCTTCAGCTTCCTCATATGGCTTGTATTTCACCCCTTGGATCATCTTTGTCACTCGCCTCTGGATCCTTTCCAGTTTCTCTACATCCTTCCTATACATTGATGACCAAAACTGGACACTACTCCAGCAAAAAAGATGCACATCCCTGAGTGATGTCGCTGTATCAACCTAACATGGGTGTAGACAATATGAGGTTGAGGGGAGGTGGATTACCTATGCTGCTGGGAGAACCCCCGCCATCAGTGGAAGTAGCGTCTACACTGAAGCGCTATGGTAGAGCAGCTGTAGCATTTTAAGTGTAGACAAGCCCTCAAGCAGATCTTCCAGAAATGCATCCAGTCTGGATCTGCAGCCATGAGGATTTGGTTAATCCACCACTTCCCTTCGCAGTTTGTCCCAACAGTTAGTCACCCTCAGTGCTAAACATTTGGCCCTTATTTCCAACTGGAATTTGTCTGGCTTCAGCTTCCAGCCATTGGGCCTTGCTCTGCCATTTTTGGCTAGATTACAGAGGCCATTATTACCCATGGTTTTCTCCCCATGAACATCTTCGCTTCATCATCTTTTTGATAAGATAAATAGATGAAGCTCTTTAAGTCTCGTTCTCTGTGTGCCATTTTCTCTATCATCCAATCATTTTTTTAGCTCTTTTCTGTACCCTCACCAATTTTTAAACAACTTTTTGAAATGTGGACCCCAGGACATTTCACCAATGCCATAGGCAGAGGTAAAATCCTTCCCCTGCCCCCACTCACCACTTCCCTCTTGGCCACAGCATCACACTGGGAGCTCACGATGAGTTAGTTGTCCCCAGTGACCCCAAATCCTTTTCAGGGTCCCTGCGTTCCATAATACAGGCCCTAGCCTGTGGGTTGGTCCTACATTCCCTGTTCTGAGAGGATCACTTTGCAATTGACTGTATTAAAACATTTTGTTTGCATGGTCCCAGCTCACCAAATGCTCCAGATCAATCAGTGGGCCTGCCCTGGCCTCCTCATTGTAACCACTCTGCCAATCTCTGGGTCATGCACTAATTTTATCTGCAGTAATTTTCTATTTGCTTCCAGATCATTGATGAAAATATTGAATAGCATCAGGCCTAGAACTGATCCCTGCAGAACCCTGCGAGAAACACCCCCATTCAATGACAATAGTCCATTGACAACTGCTTTTTGAGATCTGTCAGTTAGCCAGTTTTTAGTCCATTAAATATGTGCTATATTGATATTGTACAGTGTTCATTTTTTTATCTGAATGTTTTCCCCTACTAAATCCAGTGCCTCAGAGAAATCAAAGTCTCTTACATCTGCGTGGTTCCCTTGATCAACCAAATGTGTACTTTAAAAAAATGAAAATATTTGAAAAGACCTTGTTTCCATAAACCATGTTGTTGACTGGCATTAAATACATTCCTAGACTTATTTCTAACTAATCCAATACCAGCGTTTCCATTGTTTCCTAACCTTGTCAAATCATTTTTTTAAATTTCACTTTATTTTTTAAATTGTTTACGTTTAACACAGAACTGTCCTGTATTTATCTTTTTTTGCGGGGGCTCTGCTGCTGCCTGATTGTGTACTTCTAGTTCCAAATGAGGTGTGTGGTTGATCGGTCAGTTCGTAACTCTGGTGTTCTTAACTCTAAGGTTCTATTGTAGATGCTGTTTGACATCCTCATTGACTGCGAATGGACTGGAAAGTATTTCATCACCTCCAGTTATATGAGTATCTCAAACTGCTTCTTTCCAAATGCAGAACAAAAATATTCTGTGAACACATCTACATTTTCTATGATATTAACAACCTTCCTTTCTCCCTCTAGGAATTGGCCTAAACCTTTTCTAGGATTTCTTTTCTTCTTAATATACTTAATAACCTTCTTTTTGCTATCCTTAGACTTGCCAAGCATGGATTTTTCCCTGATGTCTTTTAAACTCCCCTATCAATTTTCATAATTTCAAATTGGACTTACTTGCTATATATTTCCCTTTTTCCACATTTCCTATCTATTTTGACCCTCCGCCCCCCCCCTCCCCCCGCAATTGCTGCCTTCAGTTTGCCACTGAACTGGGTTTTTAGCCAAAGTTGTCCACTTTCTTCACTGTGGAATCATGGTTTAAAGAACTCCTAATTTCCATTCCCATTTTTCTGTCTACATGTTTCCTTCCTATCAGGTTGGGAACTCTTCTCTGTTTGTCAATTTGAATGTAATCACTTCCATTCTTTTCTTTTCTTCTCCTCTATCACATGCCCCCTTCTTTCTCTCTTCTCTAAACTAAATAGTCTCAGATGTGTAGGAATTATTGACACATGGAGCACCATAAAATATGGAATTGGCCTTTGTAAGGTCAGTTGTTCATAACTCATTTATCTGAATAATGAAAATATAATTTTTCAGTTTCTGAAGAGCAACCAATCTGCTTCACCCATGAGAACATCCTCCAGTAGTGCATGTAGTCTCTCATATTAACATTATCTCTCCATTCAGGCATTTGTACTGTGACCATCACCCTAGAGCCTGGGCACATTCAGGAAGTCAGGAGAACATATGGTACGTGCAGGAGACACCGTTCTGCCTCAGAGTTGGACACTTTCTCCCATACTCCATGTCAAATTCCAACACAACTGACTTAACCAACCCCTCCACCTTCATCCTGCTGGGCATTCCTGGCCTGGAGGCAGCCCATGTATGGATCTCCATCCCCTTCTGCACCATATACATCATAGCCATCTTGGGGAACTTCACCATCCTTTTCATTGTGAAGATGGACCTGAGCCTCCATGTGCCCATGTACTATTTCCTCTGCATGCTGGCCGTCGCTGACCTGGTCCTGTCCACATCCACCATGCCCAAAATGCTGAGCATCTTCTGGTTCAATTCCAGGGAGATAGATTTCAGTGCCTGCCTCACCCAGATGTACTTCGTACACTGCGTCTCAGCGATGGAGTCTGGGATCCTCGTGGCCATGGCTTTGGATCGCTACGTGGCCATCTGCCATCCCCTGAGACATTCCACCATCCTGACTAACCCTGTAGTGGCAAAGATAGGCCTGGCCGTGGTGCTGCGTGGCGGCATGCTCGTACTGCCCTTTCCCTTCCTGGCGAGGCGCTGGCCATATTGCAGAACCAACATCATCCCCCACACATACTGCGAGCATATGGCCGTGGTAAATCTGGCCTGCGCTGACATCCGTGTCAGTAGTTACTACGGCCTCTTTATGGCATTCTTTCTGTCCAGTCTGGATGTATTTTTTATTGCCTTGTCCTATACCCAGATCCTCAGGGCCATCTTTAGCCTCCCCACAAAGGACGCCCGGCTCAAGACTTTTGAGACCTGTGTCTCCCACATCTGTGTCATCTTAGCCTCTTACATCCCAGCTCTCTTCTCCTTCCTCACGCACCGGTTTGGCCACAATGTGCCCCTGCACTTCCACATTCTCATTGGCAACATGTACCTCATGGTGCCCCCCATGCTAAACCCCATCATCTATGGGGTGAGGACCAAACAGATCCGGGACAGGCTGCTCCCGCTCTTTATCATAAAGGGACCTAAAGTTTTCTCCTGGTGCTCTGGCTCTCAGATCAAGCTCCATGCAGAGCTGGCTGGTAACATGGTGCTGGACCCTCTTTCCTGAATCACTGACTGAGCAGTCAAAGAGACATTAGATCCTTTCCTGACCTTACTGTGCTGATTCAGCATGACAAACCAGGGAATTTGTCTATATACCTACCCACTGGGTTTCCACCTTTCTAATTGTTGGTAACTAGATCCCAGGAGCACTGTATCTAATTCCTATATGAAAGAAATAACATTTAATAATTTGACCCACACAGCTATAATACTAACATTTTCTTACATCTTATGGCAAGTCACTTAAGAGCCACTGATTAATTTTAAAGTTTTTATGTATGTTCTTACTTTGTTACTAACTCTTCAGAGAGAGAAAACCCCTTAGGACTCCTGGGTTATATCTCAGCTCTGGAAGGGGAGTGGGGTCTAGTGGGTTACAGCAGTGGATACATCTGCAGTCCATAAAAGAACATCAGAATGGCCATACTGGGTAATACCTTTGGTCCATCTAGCCCAGTATCCTGTCTTCCATCAGTGGCCAATACCAGGTGTTCCAGAGGAAATGAATAGAACAGGCAATCATCAAGTGATTCATCCCCTGTCACCCACTCCCAGCTTCTGGAAAACAGAGGCTAGGGAAACACAGAACATGCTGTTGGATCCCTGCGCATCATGGCTAATAGCCATTGATGGACCTATCCTCCACAGAACCATAGAAGATTATGGTTGAAAGAGAACTCAGGAGGTCATCTAGTCCAACCCCTGTTCAAAGCAGGACCAATACCCAACTAAATCATCCCAGCCAGGGCTTTGTCAAGCCGGGCCTTAAAAACCTCTAAGGATGGAGATTCCACCACCTCCCTAGGTAACCCATTCCAGTGCTTCAACACCCTCCTAGTGAAATAGTGTTTCCTAATTTCCAACCTAGACCTCCCCCACTGCAACTTGAGACCATTGCTCCTAGTTCTGTATCTGCCACCACTGAGAACAGCTGAGCTCCATCCTCTTTCTAACCCCCCTTCAGGTAGTTGAAGGCTGCTATCAAATCCCCCTTCACTCTTTTCTTATGCAGACTAAATAACCCCAGTTCCTTCAGCCTCTCCTCATAAGTCATGTACCCCTCCCCCCTGACGATTTTCATTGCCCTCTGTTGGACTCTCTCCCATTTGTCCACATCCTTTCTGTAGTGGGGGACCCAGAACTGGACATAATACTCCAGATGTGGCCTCACCAGTGCAGAATAATCACTTCCCTCAATCTGCTGGCAATGATCCTACTAATGCAACACAATATGGAAATATACCTATCTCAAAGAGCCAGAAGGAACCCTGACAGGTCATTGAATCCAGCCTGCTGCCTCCACTAGCAGGACCAAGTACTGATTTTGCCCCAGATCCCTAAGTGGCCCCCTCAAGGATTGAACTTACAACCCTGGGTTTAGCAGGCCAATGCTCAAACCACTGAGCTATTCCTCCCACCTCAAATATGTTGCTAGCCTTCTTGGCAACAAGGGCACACTGCTGACTCATATCCAACTTCTTGTCCACTGTAATTCCCAGGTCCTTATCTACTGATCTGCCGCTTAGCCAGTCAGTCCCCAGCATGTAACAGTGCATGGGAGTCTTTCGTCCTAAGTGCAGGACTCTGCACTTGTAGTTTTTGAACCTCATCTGATTTCTTTTGGCCCAATCCTCCAATTTGTGTAGGTTTCTCTGGACCCTATCCCTACCCTCCAGCATATCTGCCTCTCCCCTCAGCTTAGTGTCATCTGCGAACTTGCTGAGGGTGCAATTCATCCCATCATCCAGATCATTAATAAAGATGTTGGGCAAAACCAGCCCGAGGACCTGATCTCCATGAACTTATACAGTTCTTATTGGAATCCTTGTGACGGGTTGTGGATCACAGAAACCCCCTTGGGAGATGCCACCTGATGTACCAAGACTACTTCTACTCCTGTCTTCCCTGCCAGCTCAGTGGCTCCAGCACCCTGTCTTGCTGAAGCCAGACACACCCGTCTGCTCCAACACAGACCCAGGGTCTGAATTACCTGCCCCAAAACTGCAGGTTTACCTGAAAACAGCTCACAGAAGTGTGCTTGTCTTTAGCACTCAGATGCCCAACTCCCAATGGGGTCTAAACCCAAATAAATCCGTTTTACCCTGTATAAAGCTTATACAGGGTAAACTCATCAATTGTTCGCCCTCTATAACACTGATAGAGAGATATGCACAGCTGTTTGCTCCCCCAGGTATTAATACATACTCTGAGTTAATTAATAAGTAGAAAGTGATTTTATTAAATACAGAAAGTAGGATTTAAGTGGTTCCAAGTAGTAACAGACAGAACAAAGTAAGTTACCCAGCAAAATAAAATAAAATGCGCAAATCTATGTCTAATCAAACTGAATACAGATAATCTCACCCTCAGAGATGCTTCAGTAAGTTTTTTCTCAGACTGGACACCTTCCAGGCCTGGGCACAATTCTTTCCCCTGGTACAGCTCTTGTTCCAGCTCAGGTGATAGCTAGGGGATTCTTCATGATGGCTCCTCTCCCCCTCTGTTCTCTTCCACCCCTTTATATATCTTTTGCATAAGGCGGGAATCCTTTGTCCCTCTGGGTTCCCCCACCCCTCACTGGAAAAGCACCAGGTTAAAGATGGATTCCAGTTCAGGTGACATGATCACATGTCACTGCAAGGCTTCATTACTCACTTGCCAGCACACACATATACAGGAAGACTCACAGGTAAATACAGCCATCTGCAGACAATGGCTCTGGTTAATGGGAGTCATCAAGATTCCAAACCACCATTAATGGCCCACACTTTGCATAATTACAATAGGCCCTCAGAGTTATATTTTATATTTCTAGTTTTAGATATAAGAGTGGTACATTTATACAAATAGGATGATCACTCAGTAGATTATAAGCTTTGAAATGATACCTTACAAGAGACCCTTTGCATGAAGCATATTCCAGTTACATTATATTCACTTATTATCATGTTTTTACAAAATCATATAGACTGCACAACATCACACACCCCACCCCTGTTGCTCTCTGGTCCCCTTCCACCATCACTTGCTGGATTATCTCCACCTGCCTCCTCCACCAGCTGGGATCCCTCTGCTCCGGGACTGGGACCAGAGCTGCTGCAGCTGAGAAGCAGCCTGCACTGAGCACACAGCGCTGGGGTGAATAGGGGAATCACGAGCAGACAGGGAAGCCGTATAAAAGCAGCTGAAGCTTGGGAGCAGAGTTCTGTGGCAGGTGGGCGAGATTGTGCATCATGAGCTTGTGGGCCCGAAAGCTCAGCTACAAAGTCCTGAGGGAAGTGATCATTGTGTGGCTTATTTCCTTAGCTTTCAGCTCCCTTTTATTCCTCCCAACTGGGGGCCTGTAGCAGGCAGGATCTCTGCAATGGGGATGGGCTGGGAGCCCTTTGCCCTGAGCCCGGCCTCGGGGGCAGGGCAAGGGATGAGCTTTGAAGCTGGGAGGACAACAGCTGAGAGGGGCAGAAGGATAAGCCCCTGTGTTAGCTGGGAAGGCGGGATGCTGGGCAGAGGCCGGGGTGGCTTCAGTAGCTCACAGGGAGGGAGATAAACAGCACACCTGCCATTAGCCGGCTATTTACACACGTACACGGCACCTTATCTGGAACTGCAGGGGCCCCATTGCCCAGAGGCTGAAGCTGAACAGTGAAGCTGAGTATGACATATGCTCTGTAAGACGCTTTTGATCCCTACAGAGAGGAGCACCCATGGGAAAAAATGAGCTGGTGCTTAGCCCCTATTGGCAGCCAAGCTCCCCTCCTTCCCTTCAGCACCTTGCACTCACCGGTGGCCCCGGGGATCAACTCCTCCCACTCTCTTCCTGTGCCTCCCACCCGCCACAGATCAGCTGTTCTGCAGCATGCAGGAGGTGCTGGGAGGGAGGGGGAGGAGTGGAGATGGGGCATGCTCGATGGAGGGGGAAGAAAGATGTGGGGAAGAGGCGGGGCAGGGGGGGCCTTGTGGAAGTGTTACCTGGTGTTGTCAGAACCCCCAGAAGGGGCAACTTAATTATTTCACTCCAGGCAGTGTAAGGAATAAATCAACAGGAACTCAGCGATTCGGTCTGATCAAGGAGTAATGCAAGTACATTACAAGAAGGATGTGGAAAAATTGGAAAGAATCCAGCGGAGGGCAACAAAAATGATTAGGGGGCTGAAGCACATGACTTATGTGGAGAGGCTGAGGGAACTGGGATTGTTTAGTCTGCAGAAGAGAAGAATGAGGGGGATTTGATAGCTGCTTTCAACTACCTGAAAGGGGGTTCCAAAGAGGATGGATCTAGACTGTTCTCAGTGGTGGCAGATGACAGAACAAGGAGCAATGGTCTCAAGTTGCAGTGGGGGAGGTTTAGGTTGGATATTGGGAAAAACCTTTTCAGTAGGCGGGTGATGAAGCACTGGAATGGGTTACCTAGGGAGGTGGTGGAATCTCCTTCCTTAGAGGTTTTTAAGGTCAGGCTTGACAAAGCCCTGGCTGGGATGATATAGTTGGTGTTGGTCCTGCTTTGAGCAGGGGGTTGGACTAGATGACTTCCTGAGGTCCCTTCCAACCCTGATACTCTATGATTCTATGATAATCGTGCTCTTGTCTCACACTAAAGTTTATTAGATTTAAGCCCACAGAAGCATAAGCAACAGGTATAGAGCATCCCAGATATTGCCCTAACATCTGGAATGGTATTGAGTAACTAAGAGCAGATTTGCAGTGGCCAGTTGCTTACCCACCAGGGAGAAAGGGTGTCAGGAAGAACGTCTCTCAAGATCATTCAGAGGACTGCTCCCAAGTGCACTCTACTAGCCAATCTTTTATAACTAACTTCTACAAAACACACAGGTCATAATGACCCTATTGGATCATGACTTTTTTAACTTTCAGTAAACTTTTAATATCAGCGGGATCTAGACTCAAGGTTTTCCAACCACCAAGGTTTTCAGTCTCAGCTGTTTACTTGTTTGTCCCCTCCTCCCATTCTGATTAGCAGAAACTGCCAGCTAGATATGACCTTGCTTCTGAAAGCCTGTCTCCAAATTTACCCTTAACTATGTGGTGTTCTGTTTCATTCATTCAGGGTGGCTGAATGCACATAATATGCTTGCAATTAGCTTGATCACGTTCTGGAGTATGCACATCCCCCAAATCCAGGGCAAGAGAAGGGGTGGAATGGGGGTGGGGCCTGGAGTGGAGCAGGGGTGGGAAGAGGCGGGGCAAGGGTGGGGGCTTGGAGTTAAGGTTGGAGTGGGGACAGGGCTTGGTGTGGAGTGGGGATCGAGCACCCCCTGGATAGAGAGGAACTCAGCGCTTATGCCACAGCTAATGAGCTGCTCAGAGTCTTCTCTCAGGCTTCAATTCTGCTGGGATTCTCCAACAAGGTGTCCCCCCACCCATCTCCCCAGCAGGCCTGATCGCTTAGGGGTGCTCAGACCATGCCTCCTGGATGGGGCCTTGCAGGTTGGGAATGTGTGTGTGCACATGCATCCGTGTGTGTTTGCACGTGCATCCATGTGTGTTTTTGTGCACATGGATCTGTGTGTGGTGTGCACATGAGGGTATTTGTGTATGTGCATCTGAATCCGTGTGTGGAACATGGGAGACCCAGATTCAAATCCCTGCTCCACTGAAGGTTTGCTTGTAGGAAGTGGAAGAGCTTCAGACAGACAGACTGAGAGGCCCACCCAGAATAGCCATTTGCCTGATCCTCAGGGCACTCACATGGCACGTGGGAGACCTGTGTACAACTCCCTGCTCCAAATCAGGTAGAGCAGAGATTTTGGATCTGGGTCTCCCACATCTCTCTCGGGTCTCTCATGAGAAAGTGCTGACGTGTCCTAGGTACCTCACTCCAGGAGAGGGCTCACAGCTGGCAATCCCAAGGGGAAATGGGCTCTTCTCTCCAGCCCATCAGCCGGGCTCCTAGAGACCTAAATCAGTGGGACTTTGGTGCTTATGGACCATGTAGGGGCTTTGGAGACCAGAGTGGCCGCACTGGAGGAGCTAAGGGAGTCAGAGAGGTACATAGATGAGACTTCCCAGGACAGAGTAGAATGGTCCCAACCCCGGTCTGACAGCCTCTGTGCTGTTGAGGAGGATGAAAGTCTCAGGGAAGGAGACCATCCAACTGGAGCAGAGGGAAACCATCCCATAGTTTGTACTCTCCTTCCAGATGATGTTGTGTTCTCCTCTTACACTGAGGATACCTCTCTGGGAAGAATGGGCTCCACCTAAACCAAAATGGAACCAGATTGCTGGCACTTAATATAAACAAGGTCGTAGAGCAGTTGATAAACTAGGGGCTGGGGGAAAGCCGACAGGTGCGGAGGAGCATGTGGTTTGGACAGAGACATCCCTAGGGGAGGATCTATTAATGGAGAGTCTCTATGTCCTGGTAAGGAGGAGAGGATGGACGATGATAAAATATGGGCAGGATCTGATGAGAAACAGTCAAGTGAAAAAGAGTCCCTTTCAGTTACATCATGAAATGGCAGACAGTTAAAAAGTAACATTTTAAAGTGATTATAGCCAAATGCCAGTAGTCTAAATAATAAGATGGGTGAACTAGAGTGCCTCGAATTAAATGAGGATATTGATATAAGAGGCATCACAGAAACTTGGTGGAATAAGGATAATCAACGGGACACAGTAATACCAGGGTACAAAATCTATCGGAAGGACAGAACAGGTCGTGTTCGTGGGGGAGGGGCACTATATGTGAAAGAAAGCGTAGAATCCAATGATGTAAAAATCTTAAATGAACCAAACTTTACCATAGAATCTCTATGGAGAGTAATTCCATGCTTAAATAAGAATATAGCGGTAGGGATATATTACCGACCACCTGAGCAGGATGGTGATAGTGACTGTGAAATGCTCAGGGAGATTAGAGAGGCTAGAAAAATAAAAAATTCAATAAGAATTAGAACAAGGAGTCTGGTGGCACCTTAAAGACTAACAGATTTATTTGGGCATAAACTTTCATGGGTAAGAAACCCACTTCTTCAGATGCATCACAAAAGCTTTTTTTTTTTTTACCCATGAAAGCTTATGCCCAAATAAATCTGTTAGTCTTTAAGGTGCCACCGGACTCCTTGTTGATTTTGTGGATACAGACTAACATGGCTACCCCCTGATACTTGAATAATAATTGGGGATTTCAATTGTCTCAATATTGACTGGGTACATGTCACCTCGGAGTGGGATGCAGAGATAAAAGTTTCTTGACACCTTAAATGACAGCTTCTTGGAGCATCTAGTCCTGGAACCCACAAGGGGAGAGGCAATTCTTGATTTAGATCTCAGTGGAGCACAGGATCTGGTTCAAGAGCTGAATATAGCTGGACTGCTTGGTAATAGTGACCATAATATTATTAAATTTAACATCCCTGTGGCTGGAAAACACCTTTCAAGTATCTGAAGATTGCTGTCGTGTTCCTCCTCAATCTCCTCTTTTCCAAACTAAATATACCCTGTTCGTTCAGCCTTTGCTAGTATGGCTTGCATTCCATCCCTTGGGTCCTCTTTGTCTCTCAACTCTGGACCCTTTCTAGTTTCTCTACATCCTTCCTATGCATTGGTGACCCAAACTGGACACAATGCTCCAGCTGAGGCCTACCTACCACCGAGTAGAGGAATACCATCGCCTCCGGTGACTTGCATGCTATGCCTCTGTTAATGCAACCCACAACTGCATTTCCTTTTTTTGCAATAGCAAAAAAAATTCACACCCTGAGAGATGTCCCTGCATCAACCTAACCCTGGTGTAGACAGCATGAAGTCAATGGAGGAATTACCACCTCTTGGGGAAGTGGATTACCAACGCTGATGGGAGAAGCCATGCCGGCCGTGTAAGTGGTGTTTATTTGCCTTTTTGTGTGGTTCTGCTGCTGACAGATTGTGTACTTCTGGTTCCAAATAAGATGTGAGGTTAATCAGTCAGTTCGTAACTCTGGTGTTCATAACTCTAAGGTTCTACGTAGATGCTTTTTAACATTTTTCTTGACAGCTAATGGACTGGAAAGTGTTTCATCCACTCATGTGATATGAGTACCTCATACTGCTTCTTTCCAAATACAGAAGAAAACAATTTCTTGAACCTTTTCTACCTTTTCTCCAACATTAACAAGTTTCCTCCCTGTCACGGAGTCCCTGGGGCGATGCTCTGGAACTGCTCCCTATGAAGCCAGCCAGGACTCTGGGGGAGCCTCCTCTTTCTGAGCAGACTGTCTCCAGGGCAAGAAGCTCACACGGCTTCCACCTTACTGGGTCTGACCTCGGAGCATTCAGCATCCCCTGCCCCTCCGTGCGCTTCCCACAGCGAGTCCGCCCAGGCAGGACTCCTGGGGAAGCCAGAGGTCCCTGCACCCCAACTCCGCAGCCAGCCGGGAACACAGAAGGTTTATTAGTCGACAGGATCACAGCGTAGGGCAGAGCTTGTTAGCACAGAAATCAGTGACTTTCAGGCAACTGCATCTTGGGGAGTCCTGGGCCAGGCGGCCTGGACTCCCCCTCTTCCAGCCCCCCCAAGAAGACTGCCAGCTTCCAGTGACCCGACCTCTGACACCCTTTGNATGGTTAATTTCTCCTTGTTTTAAGATCCAAGGATTTTTGGATCGGTGTTCACCAGGGAATTGGTGGAGGAGTCTCTCAAAACTACCCAGGGAAGGGTTATAGTACTTGGGAGGGAAAGGTTTTTGGGGGAGAAGACAGAGTTTCCCAAATGACTCCAATATTTGGGTGGTGGCAGCATACTGATCTAAGCTGGTAATTAAGCTTATGAGTTCCCATGCAGGTCCCCACATTTGTACCCTAAAGTTCAGAGTGGGGGTGAAACCTATGACACCCTTGTTGCTCCTCCTCCTTCTCTTTGTCTTGCTTCCCAGGCAAATATTCATCTGGTTGTCACCTGGTTGCATCCCTCTCCTGGGTCTCAGGTTACAAAGGGCACTCAGCTAAAGTCACACACCCCTATTTCCACCACTGAGACATTGGTGCAGCACACAGGGAAACGGAGGCACACCCAGTATTCATGCAAAACAGTAAGACTCCTATAGGCTCAACAGTGAGACTCACACACAATAGAACAAGGGGAAATCCCCACTTCGTCACACTTTCTCCCTGTTTTTTAGGATTCTTTCATTCTTTATATTGTTAATAACCTCATTTTTCTGATCCTTAGCCCTGACTAGCACAGATTTTTTTTTTATATCTTTAACGTCCCTTACCAATTTTCATAATTTCCTGTTTGTATTGCTTGCTATCTATTTTCCCTTTCTCCTATTTGTATATATTGCTTTTCCCCCGCCCCAATTGCTGCCTTAATTTCTCCATTGAATTGGGTTTTTAGCCAAAGTTTTCCATTTTCTTGACTTTGGAATCACGGCTTCTTAGTTATCTAATAAACTCTTTTCCTCCCAATCGGTTTTGCTGATAATTTGCCTCAGCTCTGGGTATCTCTAGATATTATCTCAGTAATTAGCTCAGTAGTATCTCTAGATATTACTGGTTGGGAACTGTTCTCTGTCCATTTGATTGTGATCATTCCCATTCTTTATTTTCCTCTCCTCTACCATATGCCCCCTCCTTTGTGTCTTCTCTAAACTAAATAGTCCAGACTTTTTGGTCTGTCTGCATATGGCAGCCTCCCCCATTCTCATAGCCTGTCTTG
Source organism: Platysternon megacephalum (assembly GCA_003942145.1). Classification (NCBI taxonomy): domain Eukaryota; kingdom Metazoa; phylum Chordata; order Testudines; family Platysternidae; genus Platysternon; species Platysternon megacephalum. The sequence continues at coordinate 3,021 of QXTE01000618.1, read as the reverse complement.
GAAATCCCCTTTATAATGCTGTATCCTTTTAGAGACTGGATGACCAAAACTGAGCATATGTCCAGAGCACGTTATTCTCCATCTCATTCCTTAGGCATCCGGACATTGTTTTTGTTTTGGCCATTGCTGAGAATGAGCAGGTGTTTCAGTTGAGCTGCTATCAATGACTCCCAGGTCCTTGCCCTGAGGTATGTTCTAGTTGGGATGTTTCCACCTGGCACATGTCTTGGCAAAGGTTGGGTTTTTTACACTCTCAGATTTTGAGCAAATGGGTGAATGGGGAACTCCCTAAGGCATAGACTCCCTTGCCTGGCTTTCATTGCATTAAGGAAAAATGAGGGATAACCAGTGTCCACACTCGTGTTTCCTACTGGTGCCAATTGAGCTTTCCTACACCACAACATGTAGGAATTAGTGACTCATGGAGCACCATCAAATATGGAATTGGCATTAGTAGGGCCAATTGTTCATAATTCATTTCTCTGAATAATGAAAATGTCATTTTTCAGTGTGTTAAGAGCAACCAATCTGCTTCACCCATGAGAACAGCCTCTAGTAGTGCATGTAGTGTCTCATATTAACATTGTCTCTCCACCCAGGCATTTGTACTGTGACCATCGCCCTAGACCCTGGGCACATACAGGAAGTCAGGGGAACATACGGTACATGCAGGAGACAGCGTACTGCCTCAGAGTTGGACACCTTCTCCTCTACGCCATGTCAGATTCCAACACAACTGACTTCATCAACCCCTCCACCTTCATCCTGCTGGGCATTCCTGGGCTGGAAACAACCCATGTCTGGTGTGACGGGTTGGTTCACAGAAACCCCCTTGGGAGCTGCCAGCTGATGTGCAAAGGCTACCTCTGGTTCTATTCTCCCCTGCCAGCTACAGGTAGTTCCAGCACTCAAAGTCTTGCTGATAGCCAGACACACCTATCTGCTCCAGACACAGACCAGAGTCTGAACCACCTATCCCAAAGCTGCAGGGTTACCTGAGAACAGCTCACAGAAGTCTGCTTGCCTTTAACACTCAGATGCCCAATTCCCAATGGGGTCTAAACCCAGATAAATCCGTTTTACCCTGTATAAGCTTTATACAGAGTAAACTCATAAATTGTTCGCCCTCTATAACACTGATAGAGAGATATGCACAGCTGTTTGCTCCCCCAGGTATTAATACATACTCTGAGTTAATTAATAAGTAGAAAGTGATTTTATTAAATACAGATAGTAGGATTTAAGTGATTTCAAGTAGTAACAGACAGAACAAAAGAAGTTACCAAGCAAAATAAAATAAAATACGCAAATCTATGTCTAATTGCACTAAATACAGATAAGATCCTCACCAGTTCCAAAATGTTCTCTTTTACAGGCTAATCTTCTTTTAGCCTGGGTCCAGCAATCACTCACACCCCCTGTAGTTTTCAGTTTCCTTCAAGTGTCCTGTGGGGGTGGAGAGGCTCCTTCTTTAGCCAGCTGAAGACAAAATGGAGGGGTCTCCCACAGGTTTAAATAGACTGTCTCTTGTGGGTGGAGACCCCCTCCTCTCCCTCTGTAGAATCCTGTCACAGAATGGAGATTCGAAAATCACATGGGCAGGTCACATGCCCATGCATGACTCAGGACTGCAGGTAGCAGCCATTACCCACATGCTGCCTTGAACGTCCTCAGGTAGACTTCTGATGTGGATTGGAATCTTCCAAGCTCTTTTGTCTGTTAAGTGCCCCCTGACTGAACACCTAATTTGCACATTCCTTTCCCCAGAAGTCACCAAATGTTCTAACTGAGGCCCCTTAGGAATCAAGCAATTACACAGCCCATGTTCATAACTTTGAACACACAAATGGTGCCTGCATACAACTAGGGTGAACATAACTAGTAGATCATAACCTTTACATAGATATGTACCTGGCACAGGCAGCACAAAACATATTCCAGTTATGTCATATTCCCACAAAGCCTTATGGGAGGTACCGTCACATCTGGATCTCCATCCCCTTCTGCATCATGTACGCCATAATTGTCTTGGGGAACTTCACCATCCTGTTCATCGTGAATATGGAGCCGAGCCTCCATGTACCCATGTACTATTTCCTCTGCATGCTGGCCATCACTGACCTGGTCCTGTCTACGACCACCCTGCCCAGAATGCTGTGCATCTTCTGGTTCAATTCCAGGGAGATCGATTTCAGTTCCCTTTTCACCCAAATGTATTTCATTCACTGCTTCTCAGCGATGGAGTCTGGGATCTTCGTGGCCATGGCTGTGGATCGCTACGTGGCCATCTGTGATCCCTTGAGACATTCCACCACCCTGACAATCCCTGTGGTGGCCAAGATCGGCCTGGCTGTGGTGCTGCATGGCAGCATGTTCATACTGCCCCATCCTTTCCTGGCAAGGCAGTGGACATATTGCAGAACCATCATCATTCCCCACATGCACTGTGAATACATAGCCATTGTGAAACTGGCCTGTGCCGACATCCGTGTTAGTAGTTACCAGCCTCTCTGTGGCATTCTTGTTGACCAGTGTATATGTGTTTTTTTATCACCATGTCATATTTCCAGATCCTCAGGGCCATCTTCAGCCTCCCTACAAAGGACACCCAGCTCAAGACTTTGGGGATCTGCGTCTCCCACCTCTGTGTCATCTTAGACTTTTACATCCCAGATCTCTTCTCCTCCCTCATGTACTGGTTTGGCCACAATGTGCCCCTGCATTTCCATGTTCTCATTGCCAACATGTGCCTCTTGCTGCCCCCCCATGCTAAACCCCATCATCTACGGGGTGAGGACCAAACAGATCCAGGACAGGGTGCTCAGGCTCTTTACTCATAAAGGGACCTAAAGTTTTCTCCTCGTCCTCTGTCTCTCAGACTGAGCTCCATGCAGAGCTGGCTGGTGACATGGTGCTGGGCCCTCTTCCCTGAATCACTTGCTGGACAGTCAAAGAGAGATTAATGTGACGGGTTGGTTCACAGAAACCCACTTGGGAGCTGCCAGCTGATGTGCCAAGGCC
>QXTE01000617.1:140535-199807 GCA_003942145.1 Platysternon megacephalum | reverse complement strand
CCTGGCAGCCCTGGGAGCCCCGGGCCCTTTTAAGTCACCCGGGCCCCTGGACACTTGCCCCCCTTTACCCCGCCCCCAGCAGCCCTGGTTATAACCTGGAGGTAAGAGACCGAGGACCAGCCTCACCTCTGGCATGCCAAGAAAGTCCAGGTCCCTCAGTTCTCGAGTGAGGAGGACAGAGCTTAGGAGAAGCTAGAGCGCTGAGAGCTGTAGAAGACTGACGATAACTTCAGAGTTTTACTGAACTGACTGACTTAAAACTTACAATTCAGAACTAACGGACTAACGAACCAAAGGGCAATAAACAAAGAACTAAGAAGCCTCTTAGGCATGGTGGGCCCCCCCTTGTCACAGAGCGTGAACACCTGAGCCCTCCTTCTATGTCCAAACTTCATTTCCTCTCCCACAGAAATGCTGGGGTGCCCTTACTCCATAGGTTGGTGTGTTTGTACGTATCGGTAACATATACCCACATATTAATGGTATTCGCTCATTCTCTTATTTCTGCCTTACCTGGTCATTTTGGTTCTTTTCCAAGTTGAGGCGTACCTGTTCAGTTGAAAGAGGATATGCACTGAGGTACCCCCCAGACCACCCTGCTTCGACACATCCTTTATCTAGCTGTGTTAAAGGTTGCAACCATATATGGACCTTATGCTTTTACTCATCACCACCTCTCTAGGTGAAAGGCCCTAAACACATGTACACTAACTTTGCCTTAGACCAACATATCGGATGTGGCCTGTAGGTCCCTTGCATTGCAGCCAAAAATACTCTAATATAAATCTCTAAACGTATTATAACCTATTATAATAAAACAAATAGTCAAACCCATAAGAAAAGATATATAGGCAAGTAAGCAGGCTAGCCCTATAGGCTTCAATATCCCCAATCTATCACAACTCTCTACCCCGGTCTAGGAGATAGGGGAAGGTAGAGAACGGGGAAAGGTCATTGTGTTGGGAATGTCCCCAGCCATCAGAATTTACCAGCCCTGGACCAAAGGATGGAGAGAGGCCGAGATGGGAAAACGATGCTAGACGAACCCCGTCCATCACAGTCTGTTACCCCGGGAGCAGAAAGTGGGGAAAGGTGAGAGGTACCAAACTGTGGTGGGAATGTCTCCATCCGTCACAGCTTACTGCCCTGGGGCTGTAGGGTGGGGAAAGGCAGAAGCAGCAAATTGTGACAGGGCTGCAAAGGAGGGATACACAGACGGTGGTAACAGCTACCAGAGCAAATTGCGCAGGCGAAGTGACACTGGCCGGGGAGCAGCAGGGAGCCCTGCGGGGAAGGGGGAGAACTGGAGGGTTTTTCCTACAGCCAGTGACGGGTTGATTTAACCCTACAGCTAACACCAGAGGAAGCTGGGGGCAGAGCACTGGCAGCTCCACGTCCCGAACTAGGGGAGCGGCCCCTGCAGCTCAGCCCAGGGCTCAGACAGTGACGTGCTGTGGGGAAAAGAGACCCAGCGACTCCAGCTCGCCAGGGCCCAGGAGGCGCCGGGCGGAGCGAGCCCGGGGCCCAGCCCGGCAGCAGGAGTGAATTGTGGGCGCTGCCTCGCCAGCCCCCCGGGCCTCGGCTGCTGCTGCTGGGGCCCCCCAAGCCCTGGCTGCAGGCGGGGGAGGGACATTCCTGCTGCCCCCCCCCCCCTGAGAGTCTCTCCCCGGGCAGAGACCCCGGCCTGGGACCCCGAGCCCCCCCCCCCCCGCAGTGCCCCACGTGGGGAGAAGGGGAGACCTGCCCCCCCCCCAAGGGAGCTGCTCCCGGTGCAGCCTGTGCGGGGCGGGGGGGCCCAGGCTGCTCCCAGCGGGGCGGGCGGCGAGTCCCGGCCTCGGGCAGAGGGAAGCTGCTGCAGCGCCCAGGGTTTGCGGGGGGCGGGGTGGGGGGAGGGGTTGTGGAAGGGGTGACTGATTCTGTGTAATGAAATTTTGCCTTGACTTTGTCCTCTGCTGGCAGTGGGGGTTGACATCTAGGATGGAGATATAGGTGTGACATTCTATACCTGGGGGAACCCCCTCCGACTCCCAGATTTCCTCATCGGTATAGAATTGTGATATTGCATATAGCGCACGCCACGTAGGGTATCGGGGGAAAGGTTATGATTGGCTGAAAGTCACTGTTCCAGCTGAATATGTGTCTCTTTAGTGCAGGGCCGGCTCCAGGCACCAGTGAAGGAAGCAGGTGCTTGGGGCGGCCAAGGGAAAGGGACGGCACGTCCGGGTCTTCGGCGGCAATTCGGCGGCAGGTCCCTCAGTGCGAAGGAGCGAAGAACCCGCCGCTGAATTGCCGCTGAAGAATGAAGCGGGATGGTAGAGCTGCCGCCGAAGTGCCACAGATCGCGCCTTTAATTTTAATTTTTAATTTTATGTTTTTTCGCTTCACCGCTTGGGGCGGCAAAAAAGCTGGAGCCGGCCCTGGCTCACACGGCATCAAGCCTCAGTAAATCCACACAGAGATTTTATGTGTCCTTAGCCTGGAAAATGCTTCTGTTGGAGGTAACACCACACTGGACATCAGAGACTCCTCCACACAGGAGAGAAATTCCCTCAGTGCCCTGACTAGAGCTGGCCATAGTAAACCCTCCATTTCCTAATTCCCACAGGCATCGGTGGCATTTGGCTCCCAGGTATCTGTTAGAGGGCTTTTCCCTTCACCCTCTCTCTGGTTCTTGTCTCACAGACAGAGAGCAGCCCAGAAGTCCGGAGTGCAGACAATTCAATGTTTATTGGGATTAGTTTCCAAGCAAGCATATTTCGCACCCTTCACACCAGTCAGGCTTATCTCTACGCGCCGATAGAGTCTGTTCCCGGCTCTGACGCCGCAGAGCCTTGCCTGTGTCCCAATTCCCTGTTCCCCATTCTCATTCCCCAGTCCCCCAGGCCCCTTCCCCCTCCTCCTTCTTAGCAGGCCCAGATAGACCTGCAGTGCGCGCCCCTAGTCACACCCCTTACAACTTATGCTCATGTTCTGTTCTGGAGGGTCGTGAGTTGGGGTCTTCGTGCCACCTCTTTTGTACCCAAGGGAGGGGTGAGGAGTGAGGTTGTGCTCCGGCAGGGGCAGGCATTTCTTTGGTCTTTTAGTGTTTTACCTCCCCCCATCCCGCCTTCCCCTCCTGGCTAGTTGCTTGACCTGGCTTTGAGAGAAAGAGTTGAGGCGGTTGTCAAGTGGGCGCTCCCATATTGCACTCCAGCTATGCCCAGGAACACTAGTTCCAGCTCTTAGCTCTTTTCACCCCGTCTGCTTGTGGGCAGAGGTAGCACACGGGCCGTTGTCCTTTGCTCACACATATTAGTATAAGATGCAAGAGTATCAAAAAGTCAAACCCCAAATGGTGTCTCAGGCTGACAACCAGGCTTATGTGCTAACAGTATCCAGCTGCCCGTCTCCCACGGCATGGGTGCTCCAGGGCTGGATAACCTTTTCAACAGTACAACACAGAACCGGCTCAGGCCCCCACCCAGTAACCTGGAAAAGTTACACAGCACCCCTGGGTGCCTCTCAGGGTCTGAGTGTAAATCCAGTTATGGGGTAACCTCAATCAGCCTCTCAGCCAGGAAGAGCAGCTGCCGCTGCCCAGAGGCAGAGAGAGAGAGAACTGGCTCCCAAGGACCCAGCTCTGGCAGAGAGAGGTAGGTACCGGCTCCACGCCATCCTCGGGGGGGAATCCTGTCTGTGCCCCCACCACCCTGCTGTGCTTGCGCCTGGACCCTGCCTCGCTCTGGGGACTGACCCCTCACCCCCACCCAGCTGTAGTTCTCATAGACTCAGAGACTTTAAGGTCAGAAGGGACCATTATGATCATCTAGTCTGACCTCCCGCATGATGCAGGCCACAAAAGCCGACCCCCCCACTCCTGGAATAATTCTCTCCCTTGACTCAGCTGTTTAAGTCCCCAAATCATGAGTTAAAGACTTCAAGTTGCAGAGAATCCTCCAGCAAGCGACCCCTGCCCCATGCTGCGGAGGAAGGCGAAAAACCTCCAGGGCCTCTGCCAATCTGCCCTGGAGGAAAATTCCTTCCCGACCCCAACCCTGGCAGCCCCCCGCTAGCCCAGCTCTGGGCTCCCCACAAGCTGTGCCGGTGCCCCTCACTCCTGACCCACAGCCCTCTGCTAGCCCAGCCCTGGACTCCCCCCGTCCCCAGCAATTAAGGAATAGTGATAGATGAAGGCAAAAAACCCAACCCTCTTCAGCACAAAGAGAAGAGCATTAAATATGACTTTTCTATTATCGTTACTAGAAGTTGTACATTTTATCCTCTGTGCAGATATAGGAATCTCAAGGATTTTAATTCTAATCCTGCTCTGGTATATATACAATTTATAGCTTTGTTTTATAATTTTACTATTATGTAGAGTTTGTAACCATGTCCAGAAGCCTTTGATTTTTGGATGCCAAAGAGATTAAACACTACTCTTATTCATCAGATTAAGACATTATTTAGTAATACATGTAATTAAGGTCTGGCTTTAGAAAGTGTCATGCACTGAGTGGTCAAAAATTGTATGGGGTTATGAAGGCCCAAACTAGGCTCCTTTATGGGGAAAGGGTTTGTGCGTGTTTACGTCTGCATTTCTTGGAAGTGGACAGCTGGTCCATGTAATACAGTTTTTTTCTTTGTCAGAAAGGAAGTATTTGGAGATATAAAGGCAAAGCATTCAGTGACTCCATTCACTTTGCTTACATCCATGGGTGGAGAGGGAAGGGGAAGGCAGGTGGAAAGGATCGAGTGATGGGGAAGGGGGAGGAGGGAGAGCACCGAGGCCTCACAGGGGAAGATGTGGGGTGGGGTCTGGGGGGAAGTCAGGGCGGAAGACTGACTGTTTGACAGTGTGGGTGTTTGTTTGAAAAGTGTGAACTGGGAGTGCTTTGTTCCAGGTGGGCCTGGAGTGGCCTTGAGCCAGGCCAACTGCTTCGAGCCAGCAGCCTTATAATAAAGCAGCCAGTTGCGAACCGAGTGAGCGGAGAACCGATGACAGGCAAACAGAGGGAGTTTGCCTCGGGGGAGTTCCCACAGAGTGATTTTGCCTTTCAGGCTTCTGCGAGCAGTAAGTACATCTGAGGAGGCTCTTAGAAGGAAGACATTATGGATAGTGAGTGATCAGCTGTTGTGACCTGCACAGGATGTGCCATGTTTGTCTTTTTCCCAGAGGACAGAAGTGACTTCGTCTGTACGAAGTGCAAGCTGGTCTCCATATTGGAAGAGAAAGTTAAAGGACGAGAGAACAAGTATCAATCCTGGGTTGCATCAGAGAAAATAGAGACTTTCTGGATAGAATTCAGCGTTTGGTACTGCAGGCACAGCATGCTGAAGAATCAGAGAGGGCAGCACAGAGCAAAGAAGAAAATTGGCAGCATGTGACCTCCAGAAAAAGAAAGAGGAGAATCCATGTACCCCCAATGCAGATAGAGGTAAGAAACTGTTTTCAGGTTCCCTGCACAGGTACTACTGCGGAGAAGGATTTGGAAGGATCGCATCTGGGGGAAGGGATCAGAAGGAGACCCCACCAACTGGAAGGCCTAGGATGCACTGTCCTAGGGATGGGGGTTCCATGACCACCACTCCCAAGAGGAGGAGATGGGTGGTGGTGTTCGGGGACTCCCTCCTAAGGGGGATAAAGTCATCCATCTGCTGACCAGACCGGGAGACTTGAGTAGTGTGCTGCTTGCCTGGAGCTAGAATCCAGGATGTGATGGAGTGTCTGCTGAGACTGATCAAGACCTTGGACCGCTGCCCCTTCCTACTTCTCCACATGGGCATCAATGATACTGCCAAGAATGACCTTGAATGGGTCACTGCAGACTACATGTCTCTGGGAAGAAGGATAAAGGAGTTTGAGGCACAAGTCGTGTTCTCGTCCATCCTCCCCGTGGAAGGAAAAGGCCCAGGTAGGGACCGTCGACTTGTGGAGGTAAATGCGTGATTACACAGGTGGTGTCGGAGAGAGGGCTTTGGATTCTTCAACCATGGGATGTTGTTCCAGGAAGAAGGATTGCTAGGCAGAGACGGGCTCCACCTAACGAAGAGAGGGAAGAGCATCTTCGCAGGCAGGCTGGCTAACCTAGTGAGGAGGGCTTTAAACTAGGTTCATCGGGAGATGGTGACCTAAGCCTGGAGGTAAGTGGGGGAATGGGATACCGGGAGCAGTGGCGGCTCCAGGCACCAGTGCTCCAAGCACGTGCCTGGGGCGGCAAGCCGCGGGGGGTGCCCTGCCGGTCCCTGCGAGGGCGGCAGTCAGGCAGCCTTGGGCGGCTTGCCTGCGGGAGGTCGCCGGTCCCGCGGATTTGGCGGCAATTCGGCGGCGGGTATGCCGAAGCTGCGGGACCGGCGGACCTCCCCCAGGCATGCCGCCGAAGGCAGCCTGCCTGCCATACTTGGGGCATCAAAAAAGCTAGAGCCGCCCCTGACTGGGAGGAAACACAAGGAGGAGGGTACAAGATGGGAAGCCTCCTGATTCATGCTGAGAAAGCAGGGCAATCGGTTAGTTACCTTAGGTGCATGTACATGAAAGAAGCCTGTGAAACAAGCAGGAAGATTGGAAGTCCTGGCACAATCAAGGAACTATGAAGTGATTGGAATAACAGTGACTTGGTGGGGCAGTTCACATGACTGGAGCACTGTCATGGATGGATATAAACTGTTCAGGAAGGACAGGTACCGGAGGAAAGGTGGAGGAGTTGCATTGTATGTAAGAGAGCAGTATGATTGCTCACAGCTCCAGTTTGAAACTGGAGAAAAGCCTGTTGAGCGTCTTTGGGTTAAGTTTAGAGGTGAGAGCAACAAGGGTGATGTCGTGGTGGGAGTCTGCTGTAGACCACCAGACCAGGGGGATGAGGTGGACGAGGCTTTCTTCGGGCAACTAACTGAAGTTACTAGATCGCAGGCCCTGGTTCTCATGGGGGACTTCAATCACCCTGGCATCTCCTGGGAGAGCAATACAGCGGTGCACAGACAATCCAGGAAGTTTTTGGAGAGTGTTGGGGACAATTTCCTGGTACAAGTGCTGGAGGAACCAACTAGGGGCCGTGCTCCTCGTGACCTGCTACTCACAAACAGGGAAGAATTGGTAGGGGAAGTAGATGTGGATGGGAACCTGGGAGGCAGTGACCATGAGATTGTCGAGTTCAGGATCCTGACACAAGGAAGAAAGGAGAGTAGTAAAATACGGACCCTGGACTTCAGAAAAGCAGACTTTGACTCCCTCAGGGAACTGATGGGCAGGATCCCCTGGGAGGCTAATATGAGGGGGAAAGGAGTCCAGGAGAGCTGGCTGTATTTTAAAGAAGCCTTTTTGAGGGCGCAGGAACAAACCATCCCGATGTGCAGAAAAAATAGCAAATATGGCAGGTGACCAGCTTGGCTTAACAGAGAATCTTCGGTGAACTTCAACACAAAAAGGAAGCTTACAAGAAGTGGAAACTTGGACAGATGACCAGGGAGGAGTATAAAAATATTGCTCGAGCATGCAGGGGTGTAATCAGGAAGGCCGAAGCACAACTGGAATTGTAGCTAGCAAGGGACGTGAAGGGTAACGAGAAGGATTTCTACAGGTCTATTAGCAACAACAAGAAGGTCAGGGAAAGTGTGGGACCCTTACTGAATGGGGGAGGCAACCGAGTGACAGATGATGTGGAAAAAGCAGAAGTACTCAATTATTTTTTTGCCTCGGTCTCAACAAACAAGGTCAGCTCCCAGACTGCTGCCCTGGGCAACACAGTATTGGGGGTGGGGTGGGGGGGAGATGAGCAGCCTTTAGTGGTGACAGAACAGGTTAAGGACTATTTAGGAAAAGCTGGACATGCACAAGTCTATGGGTCCAGATCTAATGCATCCGAGGGTGCTGAGGGAATTGGCTGATGAGATTGCAGAGCCATTGGCCATTATCTTTGAAAACTTCTGGCGATCGGGGGAGGTCCTGGATGATTGGAAAAAGGCAAATATAGTGCCCATCTTTAAAAAAGAGAAGAAGGAGAACCCGGGGAACTACAGCCTCACTTCAGTTCCTGGTAAAATCATGGAGCAGGTCCTCAAGGAATCCATTTTGAAGCACTTGGAGGAGAGGAAGATGATCAGGAACAGTCAATGGATTCACCAAGGGCAAGTCATGCCTGACCAACATGATTGCCTTCTATGATGAGATAACTGGCTCTGTGGATATGGAGAAAGCAGCGGACGTGATATATCTTGACTTTAGTAAAGCTTTTGATATGAGCTCCCACAGTACTCTTGCCAGCAAGTTAAAGAACTATGGGCTGGGTGAATGGGCTATAAGGTGGATAGAAACCTGGCTAGATTGTCGGGCTCAATGGGTAGTGATCAATGGCTCGATGTCTAGTTGGCAGACAGTATCAAGAGGAGTGGGGTCCTGGGGCCAGTTTTGTTCAACATCTTCATTAATGATCAGGATGATGGGATGAATTGCACCCTCAGCAAGTTCGCAGATGACACTAAGCTGGGGGGAGAGGTATATATATGGAGATATACCTATCTCATAGAACTGGAAGATACGCTGGAGGGTAGGGATAGGGTCCAGAGTGACCTAGACAAATTGGAGGGTTGGGCCAAAAGAAATCTGATGAGGTTCAACAAGGACAAGTGCAGAGTCCTGCACTTAGGACGGATGAATCCCATGCACCGCTATAGGCTGGGGACCGACTGGCTAAGCAATTCTGCAGAAAGGATGTGGGGATTACAGTGGATGAGAAGCTGGATATGAGTCAGCAATGTGCCCTTGTTGCCAAGAAGGCTAACGGCATATTGGGCTGCATTAGCAGGAGCATTGCCAGCAGATCGAGGGAAGTGATTATTCCCCTCTATTCGGCACTGGTGAGGCCACATCTGGAGTATTGGGTCCAGTTTCCCCCCCCCCCCCCTACAGAAAGGATGTGGACAATTTGGAGAGAGTCCAGCGGAGGGCAACAAAAATGATTAGGGGGCTGGGGCACATGACGTATGAGGAGAGGCTGAGTGAACTGGGCTTATTTAGTCTGCAGAAGAGAAGAGTGGGGGGGATTTGATAGCAGCCTTCAACTACCTGAAGGGGGTTCCAAAGAGGATGGAGCTCGGCTGTTCTCAGTGGTACCAGATGACAGAAGAAGAAGCAATGGTCTTAAGTTGCAGTGGTCTAGGTTGGATATTAGGAAACACTATTTCACTAGGAGGGTGGTGAAGCACTGGAATGGGTTACCTAGGGAGGTGGTGGAATCTCCATCCTTAGAGGTTTTTAAGTCCCGGCTTGACAAAGCCCTGGCCGGGATGATTTAGTTGGGATTAGGTCCTGCTTTGAGAAGGGGGTTGGACTAGATACCTCCTGAGGTCCCTTCCAACCCTGATATTCTATGATGATTCTATGAGAGGTTCCGGCACTCCTGGGGGCCCACAAATATGTTTGGACCCGGGCCCACAAAGGTTAATCCAGCCCTGTAAATCCCTGCTTCTTAGCTTGTGGAGAATTAAAGTAAACAAACAAACACAGACTACCAGGCCTGTGAGCAAGTAAAGCTCCTCCCTTCCCTAGTTGGTCTGGGTCAGTTTAATAGCATAAACCTCACTGACCTGGGAAGGGGCTGAAAGTCCATGTGTGTTTGCTCAGGGGCCTGGCGGAAGGGGCTGGGGTCTCAGCCTGGTCCTGTCAGGGCTGAGCCCTGTGGCAGTGGGCAGCCTGTGTGAGTGGGTGCTGACGCTCTTGCCCTGTAGAGGCTGTGGGATAAGCAAAGAACTCCAGTCCCCAAGGCTCTCAGGTCACTTGTCCAGTCTGGCTGAGGAGGGTAATCTGGGGACCCATTGTGGGGGCCTGGAAGAGGCCACCTGGGACGAGCAGCAGAAATTCAGTTGTGCTGGGGAAGCCGTGATCACTACAGATGCTGCTGGGGATGTGGCTAGTTCCTGGGTACAATGATGCAGCAATTTGGCAACACGGTTAATAGAGATATTGTGGCATCTGAGCTGAGGAAAGCAGAAACGCTGCTTTGACTTCCCCCAGCCCTGCTGTTCCCTGGATGCTGTTGGTTGAAGAATTTCTTTAAGGGGAAGGAGATCACTGCTGCTGTTTTGCAGATGAATGTGAATGCCCCGGCCCCACCGGAGCAGAGTTAAGGTAAAAAAAAAAAGTCATATGTATTGTATCCTGTAATTTATGTGCTCTGACTGTAGGATGTTGAGTACTCAGCTGGCTAAATAGAAACACTGAGTTCGGCAGCTGAAGATGCCACCTTCCCACCTTTCTAAATAAATGGTGGCTGTGTTGATGTGTTATGTCACTCCAAAAATATGAGTTATAGCCCTTAGTGCTGCTATTTATTTATTGTGTTTAATAAGGAGGAGTTTTACTCTTACACAAAACTGGAGCCCAGTCATGTCCCTACCCCTCTTGCTTTCATAGGGGTCTGGCATTCAAGCCCCTGGCTTAACAAGGCCCTTTCAGCTGAGTACTAAAGTGATTTGTAACCCAACACCAGCCAAAGTGGATCATTTTGAGCCACGCTGCTCTATGTGCTGGATATCTACGCAGAGTCGGTGTGTTCATGTAAATACAGTTTGCTCCTGAAGTCTCTCCCCCTCCCAGCTGTCCAGAGAGAGATCATTCAGACTCTGCTCACATCCTCCCCTCCCCCCCCGGCTGAGAATTTGTTGTTGCAGCAAAGCCCACTCCAGATGTTACAAACTGCCTGAGTTCTCATAAGTTAGCCTGTTTACTGGCCTTATAACTCTGTCCTGAGAGTGGGCATGGCAGGGGCAGGGACAGGGGAAGAGGGGACTTCTTCTTGGGCTAGGGGTGGTGAGGGTTCCCTTGAGGGTATCCCTGCTACTGGCACAGGCCCCTGCATCTTGGCTGGTGGGAGGGGCCGGGCACTGAGGAACAGTGGCTGGCAAGGCGGCCAGTCAGAGCAAGTGCTCAGAAGTGTGAGTGGGGTGTGGTGAGGGAGCAGGGTCGGGGCACAGTAAAGGAACTTTTGATTGTAGAACTCAAGAACATGAGGAGGAAGACACTGCCCCATTCAGTGGGGGTGGGTGTCCTGCTCACAGGTTTAGGTTTATGATGAATCCTGCTTGCAGCATTTCCCCTAATTAATGTCGGGTGACTTCCCTCCTTCCATTAAAAGTTTATTTCCTATACTCAGACTCTGTGCTTGCGAATGGGGAAGTATCGCCTCTCAGAGGCGCCATGGGGTGCTGTGTAACTTTTCCAGGTTACTGGGTGGGGGCTCGAGCCGGTTCTGTGTTGTACTGTTGAAAAGGAACTTCTAGATATTGAATCCAGCCCTGGTTGCTGCCGACTCCACCTTACACGTACTTATAGCTTCCTTTCACAGGAAACAAGCTGACAATGTCACCACCACGTGGGCTTTTCCTTTGACTGGTGGAGAGAGAGGAGCCCATTTCGAGTCTTTGATCTCTGATCATCACACACAATGACCGCTTGCCTTCAAATGTGCATGAATTAGCGATTTCCGGCTAAAGTGCTTCATTTGCATTACATGATTATTTCTTTNAAATGGTGGCTGTGTTGATGTGTTATGTCACTCCAAAAATATGAGTTATAGCCCTTAGTGCAAAACCTAGGTGAAATGCTGCTATTTATTTATTGTGTTTAATAAGGAGGAGTTTTACTCTTACACAAAACTGGAGCCCAGTCATGTCCCTACCCCTCTTGCTTTCATAGGGATCTGGCATTCAAGCCCCTGGCTTAACAAGGCCCTTTCAGCTGAGTACTAAAGTGATTTGTAACCCAACACCAGCCAAAGTGGATCATTTTGAGCCACGCTGCTCTATGTGCTGGATATCTACGCAGAGTCGGTGTGTTCATGTAAATACAGTTTGCTCCTGAAGTCTCTCCCCCTCCCAGCTGTCCAGAGAGAGATCATTCAGACTCTGCTCACATCCTCCCCTCCCCCCCCGGCTGAGAATTTGTTGTTGCAGCAAAGCCCACTCCAGATGTTACAAACTGCCTGAGTTCTCATAAGTTAGCCTGTTTACTGGCCTTATAACTCTGTCCTGAGAGTGGGCATGGCAGGGGCAGGGACAGGGGAAGAGGGGACTTCTTCTTGGGCTAGGGGTGGTGAGGGTTCCCTTGAGGGTATCCCTGCTACTGGCACAGGCCCCTGCATCTTGGCTGGTGGGAGGGGCCGGGCACTGAGGAACAGTGGCTGGCAAGGCGGCCAGTCAGAGCAAGTGCTCAGAAGTGTGAGTGGGGTGTGGTGAGGGAGCAGGGTCGGGGCACAGTAAAGGAACTTTTGATTGTAGAACTCAAGAACATGAGGAGGAAGACACTGCCCCATTCAGTGGGGGTGGGTGTCCTGCTCACAGGTTTAGGTTTATGATGAATCCTGCTTGCAGCATTTCCCCTAATTAATGTCGGGTGACTTCCCTCCTTCCATTAAAAGTTTATTTCCTATACTCAGACTCTGTGCTTGCGAATGGGGAAGTATCGCCTCTCAGAGGCGCCATGGGGTGCTGTGTAACTTTTCCAGGTTACTGGGTGGGGGCTCGAGCCGGTTCTGTGTTGTACTGTTGAAAAGGAACTTCTAGATATTGAATCCAGCCCTGGTTGCTGCCGACTCCACCTTACACGTACTTATAGCTTCCTTTCACAGGAAACAAGCTGACAATGTCACCACCACGTGGGCTTTTCCTTTGACTGGTGGAGAGAGAGGAGCCCATTTCGAGTCTTTGATCTCTGATCATCACACACAATGACCGCTTGCCTTCAAATGTGCATGAATTAGCGATTTCCGGCTAAAGTGCTTCATTTGCATTACATGATTATTTCTTTCTCATTTGCTGGGTTATTCAGTTACAGGGGTATATACAATGGAAATGTTTTCTATTACAATCTAGCAGGATACAGATACGTGAAAACAATGCATGTAACATCCCACCGTTTTCATGAATTTTAAACACCAAATAAATTTACAGCCACTTTGATCTATATGCACAAGTGAACTGGCCTGGGGCTTTGGTATGAGTTGGCACCTGATCTTCCAGCATCACAGTAGCCAAGCCAAGAACAGGGACTGAGACCCCATGTGGATTGTCACAATTGTGTGTGTTTCTTTAAAAAGAGATGGGTTTTCAAAAAAAAAAATCACAAAACCATGTGACTTTTCTGAATTCCTCCTGTGCTCTTTCAGTTTCACGTTCACCCGGTCACTGCAGTAGAGACAGGCATATGGAATGCTGATTAAAAATCATTCAAAATTAAAGTCTGCAAGATCTGAGGAACATCATGGAGCTGGGGAAAAACTTTAATGCCCAGAAACAAAACTGGAAATATGTAATGAAAAAAAACCGAAAAGACCTTCTGGCTTGACTCTGAGGAAGGAGAAGCTGGGAACTCCCCACAGACTGACTCTGCTGAGAAGTTTCTGCCAGTTTAAGCAGGTAGGTGAAACACAAACACACCTCCTCTTAGCTGTATTTACATTTGTTTATGGCTGTAATTCAGGCGGCAGCATGTTCCAGTTCTAAGTACTGTATAGGCATAAGGGGCCAGGAATATCCGATAATTAGCTTCAGCTCTGCCCCTGTAGTGAATGGTGGTCAGGTGTGATCAGGGGACCAGGTGTTGTCACTAGGGGGAAGCCACATCCGTCTTGTGTGAGAAAGCTATCTGTGATGCAAAGGGTCAGCACAGAGCCCTGAGCAACATTGCTTCAGCACCCCGTGGGGTGCATGGGGAAGGGAAAGAGGGATCTCCACCACAGGGTGCGCCTCGGTCCCAAATTAGGCTGGAGAACTGACTGTGAGAGTTAGGCCATGCTGGATTCCTAGGACCCAGCCCCATGATGGAGGAGGATCCCCCTTCCCCAAAATCCTGCTCTTCAGCTGCATAGTGTGATGGCTGGAGAGTCACATGGTGAAATAAATTTCTTTATAATAATAAATTAAAAAAAAATTAAAATATTGGAGAAATAACTCTCCTCCCTGTCCCCGCTCTTGGGCCTGACCCTGCCTGCATTGACGTCAATGGGGGTTTCACCACTGTCTTGAGTGAGTGAAGGATGAAGTTCTTTGTGTCTCAGTTTCTGTGCCTGCCAAAAGCGGGTTATTAACATTCACTCACCTGCTGCAACAGGGAATGGTAGCAATCGATTTTTTCAGTCCTGTGAAGATATAAATTGCTAAGAAAACAGGAAAATGTGGATTTAGAACAGCATTGCCTATTTGTGAGAAGGTTCTGAAATACGCTAATGTCCCTAGAGGAGTCACTCCCATGACCCTGTTGAAAATATTTTTACACATTCCAAACACTGGCTCATGAATTGTCAGACTTGTATGTTTAACAAACTACAAAATAGACTCATAGACTTTAAGGTCAGAAGGGACCATTATGATCATCTAGTCTGACCTCCCGCATGATGCAGGCCACAAAAGCTGACCCACCCACTCCTGGAATAATTCTCTCCCTTGACTCAGCTGTTGAAGTCCCCAAATCATGATTTAAAGACTTCAAGTTGCAGAGAATCCTCCAGCAAGCGACCCCTGCCCCATGCTGCGGAGGAAGGCGAAAAACCTCCAGGGCCTCTGCCAATCTACCCTGGAGGAAAATTCCTTCCCGACCCCAAATATGGCGATCAGCTGAACCCCGAGCATGCGGGCAAGACTCTCCAGCCAGACACTCAGGAAAAAGTTCTCTGTAGTAACTTTTAATATCCCATCATTGACCATTGGTACTAATTACCAGTGATGGCACGTTATTGACCTATTGACTAAGATCACGTTATCCCATCAAACCATCCCCTCCATAAACTTATCAAGCTTAATCTTAAAGCCAGAGAGGTCTTTCGCCCCCACTGTTTCCCTCGGAAGGCTGTTCCAGAACTTCACTCCTCTGATGGTTAGAAACCTTCGTCTAATTTCAAGCCTAAACTTCCCGACGGCCAATTTATATCCATTTGTTCTCGTGTCCACATTAGTACTGAGCTGAAATAATTCCTCTCCCTCCCTGGTATTTATCCCTCTGATATATTTAAAGAGAGCAATCATATCTCCCCTCAGCCTTCTTTTGGTTAAGGTAAACAAACCGAGCTCCTCAAGTCTCCTTTCATACGACAGGCTTTCCATTCCTCGGATCATCCTAGTGGCTGAGCTATGTCAGGAGAAACATGGCCAGTTCTCCAATA
Organism: Platysternon megacephalum; assembly: GCA_003942145.1. Lineage (NCBI taxonomy): Eukaryota > Metazoa > Chordata > Testudines > Platysternidae > Platysternon > Platysternon megacephalum. The sequence goes on along the minus strand of QXTE01000617.1, from coordinate 184,682 downwards.
TCTGGAAGCAAAATATCATGTTACACACACAAATCAAGGTCTGAACAATTTTGAAACCCACTGAAAGATACAGAAAATGTAAATTTCAGAAAAGGCCCCACGAAATGGATCATGGCAAGAATATACAAAGCACTTAAACTTCAGTAAATGGAAGAAACCCATATGACAGAGGAGAGAGAAAGAGACAGGGAGACATAACTCCATGTCAGTTTATTACTGAAAAATAAATTTTGGTTATATTGTTTAATTGCTCAAACTTTTTATAGTGAAGACAAAGAGTATGTCTATACTGCAATCACAGGGTCTGACTGCAGCTCACATAGACATTGCCAAGCTAATTATAATGTAGCTAGCTTGGGTGTGAAGGGAATTAAAGATAAAGGAACTGGCACATGAAATTGCAAGCCCAATAGCAAGGATTTTTAATGAATCTGTAAACTAGGGAGTTGTACCCTATGGCTGGAGAATTATTAATATAGTTCCTATTTTTTAGAAAGGGGAAAAACGTGATCCAGGAAATTATAGGCCTGTAAGTTTGACCTCAGCTGTAGGCAAGGTCTTGGAACAAATGTTGAAAGAGAAAGTAGTTAAGGACATAGAGGCAAATGGTAATTGGGATAAAATACAACATGGTTTTACAAAATGTAGATTGTACCAGACCAACCTGATCTCCTTCTTTGAGATAATAACTGATTTTCTAGACAAAGGAAATGCAATAGATCTAATCTACCTGAATTTCAGTAAGGCATTTGATACTGTTCCACATGGGAAATTATTAGTTAAATTGGAGAAGTTGGGGAGCAATTTGAAAATTGAAAGGTGGATAAGGAACTGGTTAAAGGGGAGACTACAACAGGTGATCCTGAAAGGTGAACTGTCAGGCTGGAGGGAGGTTACTAATGGAGTTCTTCAGGGATCAGTATTGGGACCAAACTTATTTAACATTTTCGTTAATGACCTTGGCACAAAAAGTGGGAATGTGCTAATAAAATTTGCCGATAATACAAAGAAGTTGGGAGGCATTGCCAATATGGAAGAGGACCAGAATATAATTAAGATGATCTGGACGACCTTGTAAACTGAAATAATAGAAATGGAATGATATTTAATAGTGCAAAGTGAAAGGTCATGCATTTAGGGACTAACAACAAGATTTTTTTCCTATAAGCTGGAGACATATCATCTGGAAGTAACAGTGGAGGAGAAAGACCTGTGTGTATTGGTTGATCACAGGATGACTATGAGCCGTCAATGTGATGCGGCTGTGAAAAAGGCTAACATGATCCTGGGGTGCATCCGGTGAGGTACTTCCAGTAGAGACAGGGAAGTGTTAGTACCATTATACAAGGCACCGGTGAGACCTCATCTGGAACACTGTGTGCAGTTCTGGTCTGCCATGTTTAAGAAGGATGAATTCAAACTGGAAAAGGTACAGAGAGGAGCTACTAGGATGATCCGGGGAATGGAAATCCTACCTTATGAGAGGAGACTCAAAGAGTTTGGCTTGTTCAGCCTAACTAACTAAAAGAAGGCTGAAGGAACATATGATTGCTCTCTATAAATACACCAGAGGGATAAATACCAGGGAGGGAGAGGAGTCATTTAAGTTAAGCGCCAGTGTGGACACAAGAACAAATGGATGTAAATTGACCATCAACAAGTTTAGGTTTAAAATAAGAGGAACATTTCTAACCATCAGAGGAGTGAAGTTCTGGAACAGTCTTCCATGGGGAGTAGAGAGGGCAAAAATCCTAACTGACTCCAAGACTGAGTTTGCTAAGTTTATGGAGAGGATGGTGTGATGAGGCTGCCCACAATGGCATGGAGCCGATCTGCGACTGGCTGGTGATGGGACACTCGATGGGAAGCGCTCAGAGTTACTTTGTGTTGATTTCACTGAATTGTTTTGGTAAAAAGAAAAAGAAAATAAAAAAATCAGAAAAAATGAAAAGTTTCATTTCAGTATTTTTGAAATTAAATGCTTCAATTTTTTATTTGAAATGACTTTTCATTTAGAATTTTACTTCAATTTTATTTTATTTTTTTAAATTACAAAGCTTTAAAAAACAAAGGAAATTAAATGTTTCGTTTCAAGTATACTTAACCCTGTCTCAGCCTGGGATGATGGACTTGTGGCTTTCTGGGGGGCCATCTAGTCCTACATTTCTATGATTCTATTATATGATTCTGGATCAAATGAAATGTGAAATGTGATACAGATTTACTTCTTGATTTGCTGAAATTTATTTAAAAAAAAAAGATTTTGAGTCAACCTGAATTTTTTTAACTTTAAAAAAATAAAATAAATATGACTATTATTATTATTGGAACTACCACCAAACTGAAGAATCAGTTATTTACACAGCTTTAAAGAAGAGGTGAGGCAATAAGTGTTTCAGTTTATAGACAGCTTTTTTGTAAAATCTTACAATGGTGATCAAAACACAGTTACTTACTGTTGTACTCTTTAAGAGGCCATGTCCTTTTAGAGTTGGTCAATACACTTTTTGCTGAGATTTCATTGGGAAAAAAAAGATTAGCTCTTGTAAGCTGGTCAAAAAATAGCAAAAGATCATGAAAAAGTACAGAATTTTTGCCTTAAGTATTCATCTATTCTTCATACTCCACTCTCCAGTTTTTCTCTTGTCACAATCTCTGCATTATGCTCATTTTTCTCTCTTGCTGTCCTGATATAGTTATAAGGAAAATGAAGGTTTCCTCCTTCCCTCATGGCCCTGTAATGAGCTCCTCTCTGCCTGGCTACATCATGTTCTTCATTATTCTGTCCGTTCACAAAGTGGACTCAGGTAAGAAATTCCCACGGCTTCAGTGTGCTTTCTGCTCTTGTGATAGATAGATAGATAGATAGATAGATAGATAGATAGATAGATAGATATAATATCTTTAGCATATGGATATGTGTCAATTCCAACCTTTAGGAACATATACAATTAAATTTATACATAACCAAACACAAACTATAACTGCAAACTGCTTTAGTATCTGGAAAAGAAATCTTCCCACTCCATCTAAACTCAGTCATTCTTGATTCAGTTTGTCCTTTCCCAAAATCGAGGGGAATAGTTAGGTCTGGGCTGTGAGTCAGGCTGGGAGGAATGAAGGCTTGGGGTCTTACAGTGACATGTGATCATGTCACCTGAACTGGAATCCATCTTTAACTTGGTGCTTTTCCATTGAGAAGGGTGGGGTGGGAACCCAGAGGAACAAAGGATTCCCGCCTTATGCAAAAGATATATAAAGGGGTGAAAGAGAACAAAAGGAGGAGGAGCCATCATGAAGAATCCCCTAGCTACCACCTGAGCTGGAACAAGAGCTGTACCAGGGGAAAGAATTATGCCCAGGCCTGGAAGGTGTCCAGTCTGAGGAAAAAACTTACTGAAGCATCTCTAAGGGTGAGATTATCTGTATTCATTTTGATTAGACATAGATTTGCATGTTTTATTTTATTTGGCTTGGTGACTTACTTTGTTCTTTCTGTCACTACTTGAAACCACTTAAATCCTAGTTTCCGTATTTAATAAAATCACTTTTTACTTATTAATTAACCCAGAGTATGTGTTAATACCTGGGGGAGCAAACAGCTGTGCATATCTCTCTATCAGTGTTATAGAGGGTGAACAATTTATGAGTTTACCCTGTATAATAGGCTTTATATTCGAAGAAATATATATATTTATAGATTCAGCGGCAATTCGGCGGCGGGTATGCCGAAGCCGCGGGACTGGGGACCTCCCGCAGGCACGCCGCCAAAGTCTGCCTGACTGCCACCCTCGCAGGGATTGGCAGGGCGCCCCCCACGGCTTGCTGCCCCAGGCACACGCTTGGAGTGCTGGTGCCTGGAGCCGCCGCTAATTGAAACTCAGCATCTTTTAATGCCTAAACTCCTTACTACTGTAATGACTGAGTAGACACTTCCATTGACTTCCATTGAAGCTCTGAGTGCTCAGCACTTCTGAAGTTTGACATCCAGAAAAGGAAGAACAAAGTGTGTTAAGCAACCAAAATAGAGCAGTCACTGCCCGCTCCCCCTACAATTGCATACACAAAATTACATGAAAAGAATGTTAAGGTTGTAAAGTCAAGCACTCAAAAGTTAGGAAATGCTAGAATTCAGACCCCTTGTGCAGGTGCCTCTTGATACAGTCATGTCCAATACCACACAGTGGAGTCTGGGATCACTTTCAGTGTAGATGGAAGGGCCTTGATGTCAGAGCACAGTCCGTGCAGTGAAAAGACAGTGAGGTTGGAGCATGCTCAAAGAAGATGGAATTTTTGGAGATCCTAACAGTCAACCTTCCCCCCGCATACAGACGCACAGACCCAAATGAGAAATAAACAAATCATCTCTATTGCACATGCATGGATTGTCCATGGCTGCAACAGTTTTAAGAATTTATTTTAATGTTAGCAAAACAATGTATTATTTCCTCATCATAGCTGAGGTGAGTAGTATTAGACCAGCTGTAATGAAATATAACACATCGCTTGTAATGATTACATTTTAATCAAAAGTTCATTTTTTTAATATTTATTTTCTTTGTCTCTTTGCTACATTTCACAGCTCAATTTAAAGTGATTGGACCTGACCACCCTGTCATGGCCACTGCAGGTGAGGACATTGTGTTACCCTGTCACCTCAGCCCCAGGGTAAGCGCTGAGAACATGGAGGTGAGATGGTACAGGTCCCACTTCTATTCACTTGTGCACCTTTATCGTGATGGGGACAATCAGAATGAAAAGCAGATGCCAGAATATCAGGGAAGGACAGAATTTCTGAGAGATGACATTGCCAATGGAAGCGTTGCCTTGAGAATACGCCATGTCAGACCCTCTGATGAAGGACAGTACAGGTGCTTTTTTCGATCAAGTGTTTTTCATGAAGAATCCCTGTTGGAACTGAAAGTAGCAGGTCAGTAGCTTGGGCTGGTGTTTCCTTTTGATACAACATTTCCCCCCCTCATTTGTATCTTATCATGACAATATTATTTAGACTTCCAGCAGCCCTGAAAAATAGTTTGACATCTTCAACACGTGTCTCTCTCCATTTCAGGTTGTCCCCCCTCTCCTCACCCCAGACCTCTTTAGAGTTAAAAGGTTACAACTTCCCAGGTGGCCATGTAGTCATATATGATAAAGCTGCTGTTGGTCCCATAGTAGGAATCCCAGAGACAGGAAAGGAACCAAACCATATTGAAACAGATGGATCCACCCCCATCCCCCTTGTTGAAGGTGCATACACAATAATTCCCTCTTCCTTCAGATCCATCATCTGGCCCATTAGATTTACTTCAGCATTTTCCACATTCACCCACTTTCAAATCCCAACCACTGTTGAACACTAAGACAGCTAATAAATTATTCAAAGAAAAGGAGGCATCTTGCTCCAGTCTGCTTCTCTCAACATTGTTTTGCATTGGGTGGGGGGGGAGGAGGGGATGTAATCTGAGTACAGCACAATAGTCAGCAGATGCCTAAACTCTTTTTGATCGTCAAGTCGAGTTATTGTCAATAGAAAATCTTCCCAGCACAATGAATGGAACCCCTCCCACTTCCTTCCACCCAGCCTCATTCAACACATCCCATAAAAAAAAACATATTGAGAGAATAGATGGGCTTTGCAACACTTTCCAACATTCATCAAATTAAGGGTCTACAAGGCCAAGGAAATGGGGGCAGTTAGAGCTGGCTAAGAAATGGGGCTCCCAGAAACATGTCTACACAAATAAGAGTTTTCATTTTAAGTGAAAATTTTCCTTCAGAGTTTTCCAGTTTTCATGGACCTCCCACATCCTCCCCAGAAAAAGTTTCAAACCAAACACTTCAACTAGCTCTTAAGTTAGTTCCTTACTTTAGAGTCCTTCTCAGAGAACATCCTTCCTCAACCACCCAGGCAAAAACATCAGAACTGAAGTTCAAGAGATCTGAAGTGTTGTGATAAGAAGCACGAGCAGAGAGGTGGCCCCTGAATTTCACAGAACTCAAACTTAATGGGGCTTAAGATCAAACTGAAGGTGATATGGGAATGAGGGGCATCTCACGGGAAGATATGTTTGAAAAGAAAATTAAGAATGTGGTTAAGTTTTTTGCTGTAGCCGGACCATAGTTTCCTGGATGATGAGTACTAGGAATTCAGAGGAGAAATCCATTCATTCCTTTTATTAGAGATTTATGTATTTATATTTTATACTGAATATTCATATAAGTTCGCATCGAGAATTTAAGCAGTTTATCCCACTTTCCTTCAGGTCTGGGCTCTGCTCCTCTCATCTCTGTTGAGGGTTATCAGGATGGAGGGATTCGAATGGGGTGTCGATCGGCTGGGTGGTACCCAGAGCCCGAGGTGCTGTGGAGAGATCCCAATGGACAGCCTTTAACATCACTGTCAGAAACAAAACCCCGAGGGGCTAATGGCCTGTTTGAGACACAGAGTTCTATCATTATAACAGAGACTTCTAACCAGAGCCTGTCCTGTCATATCAGGAACGCCCTCCTCAACCAAGAAAAGGAGTCGACAGTTTATATAGCAGGTCAGTTACTATCCAAACAACACACAGTGGTCACCAATCATTAATAAGTACATAAAATAAACATTGGTTAAATAAATTATGACTGATCAATAATATGAAAGTATTTCCACTAAAGACTGCTACTGTTAAAGGGCTCATGAGTGCTCATCCTTTTCATTTACTGTTAATGTCTTTGAAAATGTTAAATGTCAGACACTTTGTCTTCTCTTGTCCGGGGTGAATAAGTAACGTCACACTTTCTTGGGGGTTCCCAAGACTGTGAGTCACCATGTTACCGCCTGTCTCAGTGAGACAGTGCTGGCATCACCAGCCTGTCACCCCCCAACAATCTGCCAGCCCTGCCTTTGCCTTGCAGGTTAACACTAGGGGTATCCCAGGCCCCAAGCTCCCCTGTAGTGTCCAGCCCCTGTCCACTGGACACTCCCAGTAACTACCAGGTTCACTGTTCCCAAGGGAACAGTATACACACAGCTGGATTAGTATACAACTCAGGATCAGCTCCTTTAGAACAACAGTGTACTGAGGTATAATTATAGTGAAAACAATCGTAAGTTTATTGACAAAGATTAAGTTTTAAGAGATAGAGTAAAGATAATGTAAACAGACATGGTTACACATAAAACAAAAGTACAACTCTACCCCGATATAACGCTGTCCTCGAGAGCCAAAAAATCTTACCGCGTTATAGGTGAAACTGCGTTATATCGAACTTGCTTTGATCCGCCGGAGTGCACAGCCCCGCCCCCCCGGAGCGCTGCTTTACCGTGTTATATCCGAATTCGTGTTATATCGGGTCGTGTTATATCGGGGTAGAGGTGTATAACATGCTTATTAGAGGCTAAACTTAACTTGAAGAGACTAAAATCCTTGTCTAAAGTAGTTTCTCGCCTAAAACAGTCTTTCCCAGCATCACCAGCCCACACGGCTAGGATCCACCACTCATGGATGCAAAAAGGGCTGTGATGAATAACAAAATGGCTTACTTGTCTTTTTCTTAGACCCCAGAATCTATCATTTTTGTCCTCAGAGTCTGTGTGACTCTCCTGGTTCCTGGATGCTGGCTGCAAGGTTTCTTCAAATATTCCTGTTTACTCCGTATTCAGCTGAGGCTCCCATTGTATTGACTTACAATGCTGAATTTACATCTTATCTCCTGTCTGGAAGAAACCTGTCTGTCCGCTCTGCCTGGGGCACAGTTTCTAAATCATATTTTCAGTACATACACACATCTTCTTAAGTATCAGCTGTACATACATATCACAATGACTAGGAAGAGCAGTATGACAAAATCTTTTATTGGGTCCCTGTCAAGGCTAAAATCCCCCACCCTGTCACTTCGAGTGCAGAAGGTGGGGGCCTGCATGAACGACCCCCTAAGCTTCTCCTCCAAGGCACAGAGTCCTCTGCCTTGGACAGGTATCGCTGCCACCACCAAGTGATTGCCACAAAATATTCAGGGAAGGGTCACTTGGAATCCCTATCCCTCCAAAATATCCCCCCAAGCCTCTTCACCCCCTTTCCGGGGAGGCTTGAGAATAAAACACCAACCAGTTGCCTTAGCAATGTGAGCACAGACCAACCCTTGGTCTAAGGACTTTGGAATCAAAGGATTCTTTTTAAAAAAAGGTAAATTTTAATATAAGAACAGAATAGAGAACCACATCTGAAAAAAACCAGGCTGTTGGGGATTAAACACCAAAAATGACTTTCTTTGGGTCCAGCTTAAAGGTTACAAGCAAAACAAAACGAAAGCACCTGGGGTTAGCACAGGGGAATCTACAAACCAAAACAAGCAAAAAGATCCCTGATCGCATCTTCTAACATTTCCTAATCTACTTACATATCTGGGGTTTCCAATGAGGACGTTCTAGGGATGGTGTAGGATGATTTCTCATACCTGGCTCAAGTTTCTTACAGCATATTTGCTCTCTGTTTTCTCTCTTCCACCCAGAGACCAAAGACCCTGCACCCAGCAGATTTTTCCAATTTGAAAGGGTCCAGCTTCCCTATAGGTTCCCCTGGTCAGGTGCCAACTCATTTTAAGTTTACCTCTGCATCCCGTTGAGACCTTTTAACCCTTTACAGGTAAAGCAAGTAGAGAACAGCTACTAAGAAGGATTTTACAGCTAGCTGACTGGGCTGGCATACATAAAGGTTACTACCCTTCCCCTATATTCATGACAGTCCCTCACATCATTTTCTTGACGGATAAATACTGTGAAAGTGGTGTATTCGGTGTAGTGAGTTTCTTAGGCCTGTCAGCAGTTGCTGACCCAGCGTAGCGAATCCTTTGCCAGAGGGCACCAGTGGGTTTCTGTGTCACAGCTGGTTTTACACATTCAGAGGTGATGATGATTCTCACAACCACAGAGCCTGGGAGCCCTAGTCATGTGCCAGACGCTGTACAAACACAGAACAAAAGGGAAGTCCCCGCCCCAGGGGTCTTACAATCAGTGGTGGATTAACACACAGGCCCATGGGGCCTGTGCCCAGGGGCCCTGGCCAATTCGGGGTCCTCACAGGAGCGCCAGAATCTGTGTAGAAGTGGGGGGGAGGGGCTCTAGTGCCAGAACAGTGTAACTCCTGCTCCCCATCTTCCCCCCAGCAGCCTGCCACTGCTCTTCTTCTTCTCCCTGGGGCTCCGCCCCCTGGCCAGGCTATGGTAAGAACTGCCTGGGGAGCCTGGGCCACTGGCCTGCCCTGGGAGGGGGGCTGGGGTGCCTGAGAGCACCCCAGGGCAGGTGGAGGGGCTGCTCATAGTGGCCCGGGCTCCCTGGGTGGCTCTTACCAGGGCCCAGCTCTGGCTTCCAGCCTGGCCAGGGGGCCGGGCCTCGGGGGGAACAGGAGGAGCAGGGGGTGGGTCCCCATGGCAATGAAGCGCTAAGGCTCACCTCAGCCCCCTCTCTGGGAAGAGGCTGGTGCAGCTAGAAGGGGCTGCACTTCACAGCGTGGGATCATCTCCCCCCATGAAGCGTAGCCCCTCCCAATGCTACTCCATGCCTGCCCAAGGCTACTAAGCCCATGTTAAAAAGTGGGGGGACATGGCCCCACTGGGTCCCCCAGTCCTGGTGCCCCTGGGCCCCCGGGCATGGGGGATTCAAATGTTCTTTGTGCCCAGGGCCCTAGTAAATCTTAAGGGCCTCTGCTTAGACAACAGATGGCTATAGACAGGCGTGGGAGTATGAATAAACAATGAGACCATTGGTTAGCATGACAGGGTGTCGTCTCAGCACACTAGCAGTCTACCCATTGCCAAGTTTTGTGATCATCTAGTCTGACTCCAGTGTAACACAGTCCACAGGATTTCCCTGACTTAATTCCTGTTTGAATTAGATCATATCTTTTAGGGGTGGGAAAAAGCCATCCAATCTTGATTTCCAGTGATACAGAATCCAGCCTCCACCCTTGGTAAGTTGTGCCAATGGTTAATAATCCTCGCTGTTAAAAAATGTGTGCCTCATTTCTAGTCTGAATTTGTCTACTTTCAACTTCCAGCCATTGCATCTTGTTCACTGAATGAGGTGCACAGAAATCTGCAGCCCATTCAGCTAGTGCCGAGGGGATTGGTTACATATCAATATGTATCTGTATCTGGATGGTGAGGAACTCTGCCCTAAATTGGTAGAGTGACTGCCAATGATAGAGCAGGTCTCCAGCCCATACACAGAGGGTGGAAGGGACAGAAAGAAACACAAGTTATGTCTATGGATCATAATTCTATGGACAGTGGCAGACATTGTTGCAAGGAATTTCTGCCTGCAACAGATAAACAAACACACTGGGCACAGCATATGGATCTCCCCCCGTTATAATGCAAATTCCTGTTCACAACTACTTGTGCACCCCACAAACATGTAACACACTGAACACCTAGCCTGGGCACTTATTTCAACCCTCAATATTTGCTCATGTTGCTAAGACTGTAATTAAGGTTGGATTCTTTATACAAAACAAAGAGGTTGACTGGGTCCAGGAAGTCAATGGGGTTATACTTACATACTATTCAGCGTTGTACTGTTTAATACCTGGCAGGACCAAACCCAAAGTGAAAAACTGAACCTAACTTTAATACACTGTTTGGAGTTACATATAGAGTTGGGGTGCATTTTTTGTCTGAAACGTTTTTTCCAAGCAAAAATGCAGATACAGAAAAAAAAAAAAAAAAAAAAAGAATTCATGTCAGTTTCACTCAACTGTTCATCTAAAAAATACCCCCAAAAGACAAAACGTTTTGACATTTTTGAAACATATTTTGATTTTTCAAGTTGAAATGACTCATTTTTGAATTGCCTCCAACAATTGAAAGAAAAAAATTAAAATGAATTTTTACTTGTTGATTCATCAGAATTTTTGTAAATCATTTTCAGATTGACCCAAAATTATTAATATTTTTTCAGAACTGATAGCAAACTGAAAAATCTGTCATTTGTACAGGTCTAATTATATGTGTGAACTTTAATGTTATCAACTTTACTGAAAGGGGAGCTGTCGGGTTGGAAGGAGGTTACCAGTGGAGTTCCTCAGGGTTCGGTTTTGGGTCCGATGTTATTCAATCTATTCGTCGCTGACCTCGGAACCGAAAGTAGGAGTGGGCTGATAAAGTTTGCGGATGACACGAAGTTGGGAGGTATTGCCAATTCGGAGAAGGATAGGGATATCCTCCAGGGGGATTTGGATGACCTGGTAAACTGGAGTATTAGTAATAGGATGAAATTTAATAGTGAGAAGTGTAAGGTTATGCATCTAGGGATGACTAATAAGAATTATAGTTATAGGCTGGGGACGCACCTGTTGGAAGTAACGGACGAGGAGAGGGACCTCGGAGTCCTGGTCGATCGCAAGATGACTATGAGTCGGCAATGTGATGTGGCCGTCAAAAAGGCTAATGCGGTCTTGGGTTGCGTTAGGCGAGGTATTTCTAGTAGAGATAAGGAGGTGCTAGTCCCGTTATACAAGGCGCTGGTGAGACCTCATTTGGAGTACTGTGTGCAGTTCTGGTCTCCCATGTTTAAGAAGGATGAACTTAAACTGGAAAGGGTACAGAGAAGGGCCACTAGGATGATTCGAGGAATGGAAAGCCTGTCGTATGAAAGGCGACTTGAGGAGCTCGGATTGTTTTCCTTAACCAAAAGAAGGTTGAGGGGAGATATGATTGCTCTCTTTAAATATATCAGAGGGATCAATATCGGGGAGGGAGAGGAATTATTTCGGCTCAGTGCTAATGTGGATACGAGAACAAATGGATATAAATTGGCAGTTGGGAAGTTTAGGCTTGAAATTAGGCGAAGGTTTCTGACCGTCAGAGGAGTGAAATACTGGAATGGCCTGCCGAGGGACATAGTGGGGGCGAAAGACCTCTCCGGCTTTAAGACTAAGCTTGATAAGTTTATGGAAGGGATGATCTGATAGGATAACTTGATTTACTCAATAGGTCAATAATGTGCCACCTGGGAGTTAGTACCGATTTTAAATGTTGGGATATTGGGAGTCTTTTCCTAAGTGTCAGGATAGAGAATATTGGCCACATGCTCGGGGTTCAGCTGATCGCCATATTTGGGGTCGGGAAGGAATTTTCCTCCGGGGTAGATTGGCAGAGGCCCTGGAGGTTTTTCGCCTTCCTCCGAGCATGGGGCAGGGGTCGTTTGCTAGAGGATTATCTGCTGCTTGAAGTCGCCAAATCAGGATTTGGGGACTTCAACAGCTGAGTCAAGGGTGAGAGTTATTTCAGGGGTGGGTGGGTCAACTTTTGTGGCCTGCATCATGCAGGAGGTCAGACTAGATGATCATAATGGTCCCTTCTGATCTCAAGTTCTATGATTCTATGAACTTCATTGACTTTAAGTTAAAAAAATTGTAAGGGGGTTTGGTGAATTTGATAAGCCCAATATCAGTTCTCTTCCTATGTGTATTAATTAAACCAATACTTTAATGGAGAAATGAAAGGAGCTACAGCTCCCCTTCCTCCACTCTCCTCAAAGTTGGAACCTGGGTTTGGCCGATGGATACAGAAATAGCTCCTATTCCATTCATTTCTTTGCTGTCTTTAGTGTGTTCTGTGTTTCACATTATTACAGTCACCATTGCATTCTGATCATTAACTACGTTTAGCTATTACTTCAGTGAGTGCTGATTTTTTTCTCCACATGCAGGGATTATTTTAAAAGTATGTTGAGAAACAAACAAACACATCCCCCCCCTTTCACTTCTCCTTTGTGACACTTTCATATTCCCCTCCCTGACTCTTTCTTCTGGCTGGTTTCAACATTAGAAATTTGGGATCCTCACTTCCCTTTGTTTGATGCACTTTCACCCCTCCCTACTCTGTCAAAATTATGTAGCTGAAACAGTGTTTAAAATCAGTTTCTGGCATTTTTTGTTGCTCAAACAAGAGCATTTACACCCTTATCTCATAAATCTTGCTGGGATGTATTTTTCTGAGATACAAGTATTTTATTTTCCCAAACTACCACACCTCTCTGGGGTTTTGTTTTTCAGATCCTTTTTTCCCAAGGGTGTCTCCCTGGATGGTGGCTCTGTACCTGCTCCTGGTTATTTCCTTTGTTTTGATAGGCGTTGCTGCTTTTCTCTTCAAGTTAAGAGGTAAAGGCCTAAAGAGGCGAATACAATGTGATAAGAGGGGAAAAAAAGATTTCCTCTTTAGAAAAGATACTTGGTAAATGGACAAGACAGAACTGACTAGGACAGAACAGCATAGAAAGGATGAACGAGACAGGCACCGAAAGTGCAGCAGATGAGGAAAGGAGAAGGGGAAATAATATTGATATAGGACCAGGATCAGCTGAATAGGGATGTGATTACACACATGATTAAGCATGTGCTGAAGTGTTTTGCAGAATCGGGGCTATAACCATGGTGCAGCATTATGCGTTTAATATGAACATGTGGTTATCCTGATAAACACAGTCTGCGCAGTTAAGCATGTGCTATCACAGTAGCTGTGCATGGAAATTGGTTAGTCAATTGTGCCACTAATTTATTTGAGGTCTGGCCCTAATAATAACATGGACAATCTTCGTTTGTTATCCAAATTAGCCCAAATCCTCCTCCTTCCCCTCCAAAGAGAGCCTCTAGTAATACCTGATGCTTCACAGTTTACTTAACATAGAGCCCTGCATAGACCAGTGTTACTGGTGATTTATAGAATTCAGGACAGATTGTAACGCTGTAATTTGCTCTGACAAAGGGTCCTGCCCCAGGAACAGACTGGAGAACAAATTGTGAACACTGGAATTCCTCCCATCCTCCCTCTTGCTCTGCTGAGGCACTACGGCCTGGATCCACAAATAGACTGAAGTGTTAAAATGCTGAGCATCACAATGGCTAATGTTCTGACACCCAGAAAATCACTAGCACAGCGCTGTGATGCACAAAGCCCGCGTTAGGCTCCCTATCCAATGACTGGGGAGAGAGGCACCTAACAATGGGAGCCACAAAAGCCAGAACACCAGGCAGGGAGCCTTCTAACCCAGCCAATGGCAGATGCCAAGGAGAGGGGTGTGGTCTGAGTCCTGCCCCCTCTCCTGCACTCAGGCACCTCAGTGTGGGCTGGAGAGAGGTGTCTCTCTATGAACCCCTCTCCGGCACTCAGGCACCTCAGCCATTTCTTGCAAATACAATGGCAGAGTAGGCCCAAGGCCACACACAATGGCCAGGGGGGACGAGGGGCTTTCAGGCACATAAGTCTCATTGTGGATCTGGGCCTGAGTGATCACTGAACAACACACTAACGGGGTTGCCAGTTCTCACCATTTTTATATAAGTCTCTCGCTCATTTCCCCCACTCAAAGCTGCAGCAATTGGAAAAATTTGTTTGTGAGAGAATCTCAACCTTTTTTTTTTTTTAAAAAAAAGTCTGATCCCAACAGTTATGGTTGAGGAGAAAAGGTCAAAGCCATAGAATGATAGAAATGTAAGACTGGAAGGGACTTTGAGACGTCACCTAGTTCATCCCTCCACTCTGTGGTAGGATTAAATAAGAGCATCCCTGACGTGTTTGTCTAACTGTTTTTTAAAAACCTCTAACGATGGGGGTTCTTCAGCCTCCCAGATTAACATGGTTACTAGCAGCTCAAACACCAGAAGATGAGTAAGAACACATCATTTATTTAAATCTCACTTTTTAATCCAATCCCATGAGTAGAGGCCTGAGTCAGGCTATTTGAAAACTTGGAGTTGGTAATGCTGATACACCATGTGTGTGATGTGTTATACACAAGGGCTATTTGACTGATTAAATACCTATTTTTGTGAAAAGATCATAATAGAAAACAAAATATTTGAAGAAGTATTCATTGAACTTTCTACAACAACAATATTGTGTGGGGGCGGATACCAAGCATGAGATAGTTCATGACAAAAGACAACTTGAGAAAGTTCTAAGTCACTATAAGTAGAGTTTGTGTATAGATACACTTTTCAGCCCTGATTTCTGCATCAGTAAACTGGTGTAATGCAAAGATAGGACGAGGAAACTGAACCCTTTTGGAGTTCAAGAGGTGTTAAACAGATGGAGAACTGCTGACAAGATGCAGTTATTATGAAAGAAACACTAAGGGTCAGATATTTGGAAGTATTTAGGTGCCTGAATCCCATGAAAATCAATGGGAGTTTGGTATCTAAATACCTTTAAATATCTGGCTCTAAATGCACATCATGTTATCCAGATATTAATTTGTTTTCATTCTTTGAGGCTCGCACATCTTTCTCTAGAATGATTTATGAAGCATTCTTGATGTTCAAGGTTACTACATGATTTACACCTGATTGGATTTGCCTTGATGCTGAAAGTGAATGCAAAATGTGTGTAAAATGTTATTATTCTATTATCGTAGCTTCTTTATGCCATTTTACAGACACAGTGGAATCATTAAGAATGTTTAATAGCATAAAAATAGAATGAAACTATATCAAGACTTTTCTTTAGATATGTATTTACTGAAACCAAAGCGCCTAAGTAATCTATACTCACTTACACTGGTTTGGTTTGTTTTAGGAAACCTTCATGCAAAAATTGGTAAGTTATTCCCTCTTCTTCACTACATCATACCTGTGTGTGTCTGATAGTGTTTTAATTTGATTATTTCATATAATTTTTTTAAAATAATGAAATGTTTGCGAGTCCAGGCAGACATAATTTCATGGCCTAAAGTGAATGGAAATGTTGCCCTACATTTTCAAATGTGACTACAAGTAGTGACTTTGGATACCTTAGTTTTTGGGTGCCAAACTTGAAATCCCCTGGACTGGTTTGATTTGCAGAGGGGGTACACTTTCTGAAAATGTAGCCCGATAGCCCTACCAAATCCTTATCACCACGATCCCAATGCCACAGGGTAGAGATGGGACAGAGCAAATAAGGATGGATGAATCACATATAGGCTGTCTAGACCTCACACCACTTGAAGTGAAATGTAGGGTGTATGTAGCTACATATCATAGGCCATGTCTACACTTACCAGGAATCGACGCTGCTGCAGTCGATGCCATGGGGTTCAATTTAGCGGGTGAAGACCCACTAAATCAACCGCAGATTTGTTCTCCGGTCGACTCCAGTACTCCACCGGAACGAGAAGATTAATGTAAGTCGATGGGAGAGCGTCTCCCGTTGACGCAGGGCGGTGCAGACACCGCAGTAACTCATCCTAAGCCACACGGACTCCAGCTACGTTATTTACGCAGCTGGAGTAGCGTCACTTAGGTCAATTTACCATGGTAGTGTAGACAAGACCGTAGTGAAAAGCAGGCAGTGCCCACACTGCAATGTGGTATGAGTCAGTGAAAGGCTCTGGCAGGGGGGAGGCAGTGAGGAAAGGCTCCAGAAGCAGGGTGACAGCAGGACACTACAGTGCTAAAAACAGCAGTATAGGTGGGGGAAGAATTGTTTGGGTGTGTAGAGCTGTGTCGAGTGCAAAGCCCTCGGGTTCAGGCATGTCTGTACTCTAGGCACTTAAGCAGTGCCTCACCATCTACACAGCCAGTTGTCCCCATGCGAGGGGGGCATGCAGGGCTTGTACTCTGCATGCTTCTGTAAGGAGTGTGCAATGTAGAAGTACCCATAGTAGCCTGAAGTTAGACACTTAAATCCATAGAGAGAGGAATGCCTCGATGTTCACCCATCGCTCAGACAGACTCCCATTGAGCTATGCACTCAGCATCTCTGCAGTCAGGACACATTTCAATACCGTATGCCCCTGTCCTGCAAACTCTGCACTTATGCATGTGCATAAACATTTGCTGGATCAGTGTTGACAGAGTGAGATTTTCTAAGATGCCTAAGTGTGCATTTTCACTAGGAAAACAAGATGCTAACATTGGTACTTACGTGTGTTAGCTAACCAGAGGTAAATTCCCTGATGACGACGAAGCCGGTTGTATTTTTAACAGGAGTTAGCAGGTCATGGTGAAATTATTGAAACAGAACATTGATTGACATAAACTGAAATAAAGTTCTGTTTTTCAGTTTGTGGAAGTTCAGGGGATTTTTTGACCTTTTGTCTTGATTTGAGCTGGGAAGAAAAGTTGAGCTCTTGAAAATACTTTTTTTTTTAATTATTCATAGTTTTAATTATAAGAATACAGTAAGGGGGGAAGGGCATTAGCCAGTTGCTTTTGAACAATAACTGACATACAGTCTGCTCAAATATATTTGGGAGCGGTCTCACGAAACACAATCTGCTGAACAAGTCCGTAGTTCTTGAGACGTTTTGAGGGGCAAGAAAACTGTTTCCCATCAAGTTCATAGAATCATAGAATATCAGGGTTGGAAGGGACCTCAGGAGGTCATCTAGTCCAACCCCCTGCTCACAGCAGGACCTAATCCCTACTAAATCATCACAGCCAGGGCTTTGTCAAGCCTGACCTTAAAAACCTCTAAGGAAGGAGATTCCACCACCTCCCTAGGGAACCCATTCCAGTGCTTCACCACCCTCCTAGTGAAAAAGTTTTTCCTAATATCCAATCTAAACCTCCCCCACTGCAACTTGAGACCATTACTCCTTGTTCTGTCATCTGGTACCACTGAGAACAGTCTAGATCCATCCTCTTTGGAACCCCCTTTCAGGTAGTTGAAAGCAGCTATCAAATCCCCCCTCATTCTTCTCTTCTGCAGACTAAACAATCCCAGTTCCCTCAGCCTCTCCTCATAACTCATGTGCTCCAGCCCCCTAATCATTTTTGTTGCCCTCCGCTGGACTCTTTCCAATTTTTCCACATCCTTCTTGTAGTGTGGGGCCCAAAACTGGACACAGTACTCCAGGTGAGGCCTCACCAATGTCGAATAGAGGGGAACGATCACGTCCCTCGATCTGCTGGCAATGCCCCTACTTATACAGCCCAAAATGCCGTTAGCCTTCTTGGCAACAAGGGCACACTGTTGACTCATATCCAGCTTCTCGTCCACCGTAACCCCTAGGTCCTTTTCTGCAGAACTGCTGCCTAGCCACTCGGTCCCTAGTCTGTAACAGTGCATGGGATTCTTCCGTCCTAAGTGCAGGACTCTGCACTTGTCCTTGTTGAACCTCATCAGGTTTCTTTTGGCCCAATCCTCTAATTTGTCTAGGTCCCTCTGTATCCTATCCCTACCCTCCAGCGTATCTACCACTCCTCCCAGTTTAGTGTCATCTGCAAATTTGCTGAGAGTGCAGTCCACGCCATCCTCCAGATCATTAATGAAGATATTGAACAAAACCGGCCCCAGGACCGACCCTTGGGGCACTCCACTTGAAACCGGCTGCCAACTAGACATGGAGCCGTTGATCACTACCCGTTGAGCCCGACGATCTAGCCAGCTTTCTATCCACCTTATAGTCCATTCATCCAGCCCATACTTCTTTAACTTGCCGGCAAGAATACTGTGGGAGACCGTATCAAAAGCTTTGCTAAAGTCAAGGAATAACACATCCACTGCTTTCCCCTCATCCACAGACCCAGTTATCTCCTCATAGAAGGCAATTAGGTTAGTCAGGCATGACTTGCCCTTGGTGAATCCATGCTGACTGTTCCTGATCACTTTCCTCTCCTCTAAGTGCTTCAGAATTGATTCCTTGAGGACCTGCTCCATGATTTTTCCAGGGACTGAGGTGAGGCTGACTGGCCTGTAGTTCCCCGGATCCTCCTTCTTCCCTTTTTTAAAGATGGGCACTACATTAGCCTTTTTCCAGTCATCCGGGACCTCCCCCGATCGCCATGAGTTTTCAAAGATAATGGCCAATGGCTCTGCAATCACATCCGCCAACTCCTTTAGCACCCTCGGATGCAGCGCATCCGGCCCCATGGACTTGTGCTCGTCCAGTTTTTCTAAATAGTCCCGAACCACTTCTTTCTCCACAGAGGGCTGGTCACCTTCTCCCCATACTGTGCTGCCCAGTGCAGCAGTCTGGGAGCTGACCTTGTTCGTGAAGACAGAGGCAAAAAAAGCATTGAGTACATTAGCTTTTTCCACATCCTCGGTCACTAGGTTGCCTCCCTCATTCAGTAAGGGGCCCACACTTTCCTTGACTTTCTTCTTGTTGCTAACATACCTGAAGAAACCCTTCTTGTTACTCTTAACATCTCTTGCTAGCTGCAACTCCAAGTGTGATTTGGCCTTCCTGATTTCACTCCTGCATGCCTGAGCAATATTTTTATACTCCTCCCTGGTCATTTGTCCAATCTTCCACTTCTTGTAAGCTTCTTTTTTGCGTTTAAGATCAGCAAGGATTTCACTGTTTAGCCAAGCTGGTCGCCTGCCATATTTACTATTCTTTCTACACATCGGGATGGTTTTTTCCTGCAACCTCAATAAGGATTCTTTAAAATACAGCCAGCTCTCCTGGACTCCTTTCCCCCTCATGTTATTCTCCCAGGGGATCCTGCCCATCAGTTCCCTGAGGGAGTCAAAGTCTGCTTTTCTGAAGTCCAGGGTCCGTATTCTGCTGCTTTCCTTTCTTCCTTGTGTCAGGATCCTGAACTCGACCATCTCATGGTCACTGCCTCCCAGGTTCCCATCCACTTTTGCTTCCCCTACTAATTCTTCCCGGTTTGTGAGCAGCAGGTCTAGAAGAGCTCTGCCCCTAGTTGGTTCCTCCAGCACTTGCACCAGGAAATTGTCCCCTACACTTTCCAAAAACTTCCTGGATTGTCTGTGCACCGCTGTATTGCTCTCCCAGCAGATATCAGGGTGATTAAAGTCTCCCATGAGAACCAGGGCCTGCGATCTAGTAACTTGTGCTAGTTGCCGGAAGAAAGCCTCGTCCACCTCATCCCCCTGGTCTGGTGGTCTATAGCAGACTCCCACCACGACATCACCCTTGTTGTTCACACTTCTAAACTTAATCCAGAGACTCTCAGGTTTTTCTGCAGTTTCATACCGGAGCTCTGAGCAGTCATACTCCTCTCTTACATACAATGCAACTCCCCCACCTTTTCTGCCCTGCCTGTCCTTCCTGAACAGTTTATATCCATCCATGACAGTACTCCAGTCATGTGAGTTATCCCACCAAGTCTCTGTTATTCCAATGACATCATAGTTCCTTGACTGTGCCAGGACTTCCAGTTCTCCCTGCTTGTTTCCCAGGCTTCTTGCATTTGTGTATAGGCACTTAAGATAACTCGCTGATTGTCCCGCTTTCTCAGTCTGAGACAGGAGTCCTCCCCTCTTGCACTCTCCTGCTCGTGCTTCCTCCCGGTATCCCATTTCCCCACTTACCTCAGGGCTTTGGTCTCCTTCCCCCGGTGAACCTAGTTTAAAGCCCTCCTCACTAGGTTAGCCAGCCTGCTTGCGAAGATGTTCTTCCCTCTCTTCGTTAGGTGGAGCCCGTCTCTGCCTAGCACTCCTCCTTCTTGGAACACCATCCCATGGTCGAAGAATCCAAAGCCTTCTCTCCGACACCACCTGCGTAGCCATTCGTTGACTTCCACAATTCGACGGTCTCTACCCAGGCCTTTTCCCTGCACAGGGAGGATGGACGAGAACACCACTTGCGCCTCAAACTCCTTTATCCTTCTTCCCAGAGCCACGTAGTCTGCAGTGATCCGCTCAAGGTCATTCTTGGCAGTATCATTGGTGCCCACGTGGAGAAGCAGGAAGGGGTAGCGATCCGAGGGCTTGATGAGTCTCGGCAGTCTCTCCGTCACATCGTGAATCCTAGCTCCTGGCAAGCAGCAGACCTCTCGGTTTTCTCGGTCGGGGCGGCAGATAGATGACTCAGTCCCCCTGAGGAGGGAGTCCCCGACCACCACCACCCTCCTCCTTCTCTTGGGAGCGGTGGTCGTGGAACCCCCATCCCTAGGACAGTGCATCTCATGCCTTCCAATCGGTGGAGTCACCTTCTGCTCCCTTCCCTCAGATGTATCATCTACTCTACTCTCCGCATTAGTACCTGTGGAGAGAACATGAAAACGGTTGCTCACCTGTATCTCCATTGCTGGTACATGGACGCTCCTCTTCCTTCTTCTGGAGGTCACATGCTGCCAATTTTCTTCACCGTCCCTCAGTCCCCTCTGCGCAACCTGCTCCGATTCTTCAGAACGTTGTGCCCGTAGAAGCATCTCCTGACGTCTGTCCAGGAAATCTTCATTTTCTCGTATGCAACGAAGGGTCGATACTTGTTTCTCCAGACCTTGAACCTTCTCTTCCAATATGGAGATCAGCTTGCACTTTGTACAGACAAAGTCGCTTCTGTCCTGTGGAAGAAATACAAACATGGCACAACCTGTGCAGGTTACAACAATTGAACGCTCACCTTCCATGTCACCTTCCTTCTAAGAGCTTCCTCAGCTGTTGCAGCAACTCACAGAAGCCCGTGAGATGTAAGCCTCAGTGGGCTCTCCGCGAACTCCCAGGCAAACTCCCTCTGTTAGCCTCCTCGGTTCGCTGCTGACTGCCTTTTTATAAGTCAGGCCCACTCAAGGCCCACCCCAAGGGTCCTGTATTT
The DNA here is from genome assembly GCA_003942145.1 of Platysternon megacephalum. Classification (NCBI taxonomy): domain Eukaryota; kingdom Metazoa; phylum Chordata; order Testudines; family Platysternidae; genus Platysternon; species Platysternon megacephalum. The sequence goes on along the minus strand of QXTE01000617.1, from coordinate 163,201 downwards.
GCTCCTCCTTCACCTGGAGAACTCCCTTGCGAAACTCCCTGTTAGCAGCTCCTGTTCGCAAAGGTTCTACAGTTGTGTATAGGTCAGGCCTCAAGCAGATGAGTAACTTCACTCCCATATACATTTTCAGGATTGGCCACACATCTAAAGCACATCGACCAATAATCACTGGGAAAGTCGAACTATAATCAGTTGCTCCGAATAAAGAGAGAATGGAGCTTGGAAGGATACGGTTTGTATTGGTCGTGGTGGTAAACGATAAGATTTCCACAGATAACAGAAGTTTACCGGTAGGCAAAGTAATAAAAATGCTGCTTGAGAACTTAGGGTTTGATTTAAGGATCTTTACTTTGTATATTTGGACATGCAAGGTTGAGAATTTGGGTTTTAATGGTTATAAAGACTTACCTTTCTCAATCTCATGTCTAGTGTCCTCAAATTATTGTCTGACACCACTCCCACCCCAATTTCCCTCGACTGTAGGAATTCAGATAGATAAATATAAAAAGCTTAAAATAAACATTATCCATCAAGATTTTAAAAAATGGAATTCTGCCAAGCATAATAGCCATGTAAACTATTAACATGCTTAGAATAAAACCTGTCCTTTCACTCGGTATGACTCAAACAGAAGCTCAGTGTTGTGATATTTCTCTTTTTACTCTGCTTTATCTATCTTCTTTCCTTAGGGAAGATCCAGGCTGAAAAACGTAAGTTACATTCTTCTTAATATAATCTTCTGTGCACATTTGTATCCTTTTGATTTGTTTTAATCTACTCACCACGGGCTAGGTCTTAAAAGAGATTTAAGTATTGCAATTCCTAACTCCAGACAGTGAGAGAGAGCGCCCCCACCTCACTATATCCATAATGCTCACACCACGTCATGGAGAAACCCTGTCCTTTTTCCAATTGGGTGGGTGCTGCCAGCCCAGTCCAGGTGAAAGAGGGCTTCTCTGGGGCTGCAGGAGGTATAAATTCCCTCCAGCTCTTCTGGTCAGCAGCCCTCTTCCCTTCAACCTGCTTCAGCCACTTGGAGCTCAGTGGTTAAAGCAGTCACCTGGGCTGTGGGAGAGCTGTTTTCAAATCCCTGTTCTGCCTGATTAGGAGCAGGGACTTGAACTTGGGTCTCCCACACCCTAGCAACTGGGTATTCTGGGACAGATGCGCACACACTCACTTTCTCACTTTCACTCACTCTTCCTGATCTGGTGGCTCATAACTTTTTTGTGTGTAATATGTGGTCTGGGCATGCCTACTGGATCAGGCCCCACAGGCTAGACGGGGAATGCCTAGCCAGAGTATCTCCCCAAGCCTTAGGTCTGAACTAAGGCACTGAGCACCTTTGTGCCACCAGGACTTAGGCAGTTGTGTGCATGCCCAAAGGCAGAAGCTTGGGTGCCTAGGGGATTTAAACACCTATAGGATTGGGGAGAAGGCAACTGGCAGAGCCTTCTCTGTGAGAGCTCTGGAACTTGCCCCCCTTCCTTGGTCTGCAACAGTCTGTGTCACACTGCCTGATATGGGACACAGCAAGAGCTCCAGTGTCAGGTCAGACTTCCAGTAACAAATGGGTGCTTCCAAATTACTATACTAGTTATTATGAAGCCACACACAGTCCCCTTAAGGCCCTCTAGCCCCTCATGCACCACCCAGACAAACCAGACTTCTGTGATACATGATTAAAACCAGAAATCACATATATTAGGTTCTTCCAGATCTTACCCCAAAATCACACATAGCCAGTCCTTTAGCAACTAAAAACTAAAGGTTTATTAATAGTTTTGAAAAGGACGAGAGTTGAGATTAAAACGAATCGTGTACATTGCAGTTGGTTTCAGAGTCTGTAGGTCAGGATAATAGCAGTGATGTTAAATCTGCTAACTTGCAATAAGTCTCTGGTTCATCCCAAATACTGGGGTCCTCAGTCCATTGTTCAAAACTCTTCTTGGTTAGAAATTGTTGTCCAGAAATGTGGAGCAGGAAAGAGGCAAAGAAATTATGTCACCGTCTCCACTTTTATACCCTCAACCTGTGTGCATGGAAAGTTACTGGCACAAACATGGAGTCAGGGATCACATGTCACTGGGCCTCCATTGTCCATATGCTCTCTGCGGCATCCTCTGCAGCAGCCCATTGGAAGAATTGATTCTCCTTAATGACCCATCAACCATGGCTGGCTGGTCTTGATGTAAATCTGTCATGTGGGTGCCTCCAACCTGTTGGACTCCTCTGCGGCGCTGCCCGATGTCTAGAGTGTATTACAGGACAGTGTTCTCCCTAATGGGGCTGGGGCCCATTATTCCCTAGCTGGTAATCAGACCCAGTCATTTGGTGCTGCTCAGTGGGTCTGATGATTCCCAGGACCTGCCTACTGGGCTTCTCCAAGGAATAGGGCTGTCTGGTCCCTGGCCCCTCTGGCCCTTAAAGGGGCAGTCTGGCCAGCTACAAAGAGGGTGTGTCCCCAGGATGATGCGGGTGGAAAGAGCTTTTTGTAGCTGCTGGCTGCCCATGTTGGCTTCCTTTCCTGTTGAATGTTCTTTTTCATTGCTTCTATGGTGTCAGGTTTTATAATAGTTAAAATTAGAGCTTCTGTATTGGTGTCTTTATCCAACAATAAGTACACAGAAGCGCAAAGCTAAGCTTATTCATCTTTATGGAAGGAGAGCAGAATGGGTACAGATTCAGTTACAGAATCAAATGAATATTAAACGCTGATATAATCTGATTCAAAAAAGCACTGATATACTTTAAAGTTAAGTGCACGTGTATCCCCATTGACTTTGCTGTGCTTAGACCCAAGCATGTGCTTAAATGCTTTCCTGAATTGACAGCATTGATATAATCTAGACCTGTGACATACAAGACAAAAAATCTAAACCTGTCCTACTTTTATTTTCAAAAGCACCCATTGCTTTGCTCTTATTGAATGGGAGTTTCACCATTGACTAACTTCAGCGGGAGCAGAGCTAGGGTAACCCTACTCATAATCTTTATAGTAAAGACAGAAGAACAGCTAACGATTCAGGTACAGAACCAAATAAATATTAAAGGCTCAAGTCATGTTAGCCAACTATTAGCATTGTAGGAGCGGATCCTGCAGTCTTTGCACACTGTAAACTGCTAGTGAAGCCAACAGGAGGTGAGGGTATGTGGAAAAGCAGATTTGGTGTGAATCCTACAGGTAATTCAGAACTCATAGAATCATAGAACTTAAGATCAGAAGGGACCATTATGATCATCTAGTCTGACCTCCTGCATGATGCAGGCCACAAGAGTTGACCCACCCACTCCTGAAATAACTCTCACCCTTGACTCAGCTGTTGAAGTCCCCAAATCTTGATTTGACGACTTCAAGTAGCAGATAATCCTCTAGCAAGCGACCCCTGCCCCATGCTACGGAGGAAGGCGAAAAACCTCCAGGGCCTCTGCCAATCTACCCTGGAGGAAAATTCCTTCCCGACCCCAAATATGGCGATCAGCTGAACCCCGAGCATGCGGGCAAGACTCTCCATCCAGACACTCAGGAAAAAGACTTTCAATATCCCAACATTGACCATCGGTACTAACTACCAGCGGTGGCACATTATTGACCTATTGAGTAAATCAAGTTATCCTATCAAACCATTCCCTCCATAAACTTATCAAGCTTAGTCTTAAAGCCGGAGAGGTCTTTCGCCCCCACTATTTCCCTCTGTAAATGTCTGAAAATATTCATTTGTTTGATAGCTAATAGTAGTGACTCCACAAGCATGAATGAAAACTCACCCTAGTTGCCACCTACCAGCCCACACTGGAACCCAGATGGGGTATCAAACAACTACAACCCGTCCTGAAAGAACTCTTTCCTAAACCCCACTTCTGTCCTTCAGACAACCCCCCCAATCTCTGCAAGCTCCCCACAGACCAGGACACACCAAGTCAAAGCAGCACCAGACCCTACCAGAGCAGATGCAAAACCTGCAGCCGTATCTCCATTACTACAGTGATCAATCCCCCACAACACTTTCAAGATCCATGAATCCTACACAGGCCTATCACAACAACATGTGCACTACATGCCCCATCAGCTATGTCTATCTCTGCACTACAACTTATGTTGGCAACATACGTTGCACTGACATAAGCGCGGGTGCGGACAGTCAGTGCTATGTTAGTGCGAGAGCTTCTCCTGCCAACATAGCTTCTGCTGCTCGCGGGGCCTGGTGGAGTTAAGCTGAAGGGAGAGGTCTCTCCCGTCACCTTACAACAGCGACATTAGAGAGCTTACAGCGGGGTCGGTGCAGCTGTGCTGCTGGGAACTCTAGTGCAGCTGTGCCCTTTGTGGGTGAAGCCAGACAATCACTACATCCTCAGGCTTTGTCTACACTGCCAATTGAAAGACAAAATGTTTGTCGTTCACGGGTGCTTTAAAAAGCCCCCACCCCCGAAAGACGCTCATAAGGGGTGGAAGTATTTTGTTGGCAAAAGTGCCAACAAACAGCATTCGCGCTGCCAGACTTTTAGCGACACGGCCATGTCGCTAAAAGCTGTGTAGTGTAGACAAGCCCTCAGATGAACTCTCAGGAAACTGATAAAAGACAAAAACACCCTATCACCTGTGGGTGAACACTTTTCACAAAGCGATCACTCTGTATCTGACCTATCAGTCCTTATCCTCAAAGGAAACCTGCACAATGCTTTCAAAAGACTTTCATAACTCTGCTAGTTATGCTAGTTACTAAAAATCATGGACTGCACAGAGACACTGGGTTTTGGCTTATTACAACAATCCGTAACTCACTAACCCTTTCTTTTTGTCCTGTGACTGCAGGTGTTAATGGGACACTACCTTGAATGGTCCCTTACAATATATGCCAACTAATCTGTTCCACCTTGCCTTTAGCTATGAGCTCAGAGTACCTTTCCTAGACCTGAAGAAGAGCTCTGTGTGGCTCAAAATCTTGTCTCTCTCACCAACAGAGGTTGATCCAATAAAAGATATTACCTCACCCACCTTGTATCATGAATCCAAATGTAATTCATTCATAGATTTAAGGCTGGAAGGGACCATCAGATCATCTAGTCTGACCGCCTGCATAACACAAGCCAGAGTATTTCACCCAGTTACCCCGGTATTGAGTCCAATGCTCTGTGTTCGGCAGATCTTTCAGAAAGACATCCAGAGATGGAGAATCCATCACTTCCCTTGGTAGTTTGTTGCAGTGGTGGAAGTTCTAATTTGATTAATGGTTTTCTTGAAACTGTAAATCAAAATAAAATGGAAAACTCCTTAATATCTCTATTCAGTGAAAAAAATCTTAAATAATGTATTTATCCATTTGTTTTATTTTAGGGAAACTTCTTGAAAATATCAGTAAGTTTCATTCCTCTCCCCCAATATCACCTCATATGTGAAGTTGTGCGCTGTTAAGTTTTTAATTTAAGGGACAAGGTCAACTGGAAAACCACAGGTAACGTCAATAACTTACTAACAATAATCCCCATGCTATGTTATGGGAAGTCATAATGCAACCAGGATTTTAAAATACTTTTAAGGACTGACCTTTCACTTATTCCTGTATAGCTCATACTCCCAATGAAACTGAAGGGAGTAGGAGGTTCCCAAAGAATGAAGGTTTACAAAGGACTAATGAGCAGTAATAATACCTACCTCTGATGTGAAGAGATTTCATCAGTAGATCGCAGAGCACTTTAGAGTTCATGATCATGAAACTGAGGCACAGAAGGGACGACTAACATGCCCAGGTCTCCCAGCAGGCCAGTGGCAGAATCATGATTAGAACTGGTGTCACCTGAGTGCCAGTGCTGTGTCTGCTAGGCCACACTGCCTCTCTGTAATAATTAGTGATCAGGCCGAAACATATTGCACCATTCCAAACTGTAACCCTTTGAAAGTAACGCTCCAGTCCTTCAGACACTTGTGTGCATGAGAAACTTTTCTTACATGCCTAAGTGTTTTCAGGCCAAGGAAACCATAATGCACTTTTCACCTGCATTCTTCGGGTGTGTCTACACCAGGAGCACTTTACTGGTATAGGAATACCAGTACATTGTAGTGGGAAAGCATTCCTAGTGTGGACGGAGCTTGTGCCAGCAAAGCTGCACTTTGTACTGATATAGTAAAGCCCCCCACAAGCGATACTGGTAATAGCACCGTTTTGCCATTTATAACTGGATCTCCACAGCACAGCCGTGTCAGTCGGGGTCACACCTCCCCACACGGGCAGTGGGTATAATAGGCCAAGGGAGGCAAAGCCTTCCCAAACAGGATGCCGGGCACCCCCCTTTGGACCTGCCCCGCTGGCTTGCTTCCTTTGGAGCATTGCCCCTGAACGGGCGCTCGGCCCATGGCCCTGCCCACACTCCACCCTGACACCCTCCTCCTGCATTCCCCCATGACCCCACTACCCACACTGCTCCTCTTCCTGCCCTGCCTCTTACCCTGTGGCCCCTCCACCCACCACTCACACTTCTCCACCCCTTCCCCTGCACCCCCCACCTGCCTCTCATGCTTCTCTGTCCCCTCCCCTGCACCCCCACACTTCTGCACCCCTTTCCCCTGCACCCCCCACACCTGCCTCTCACACATCTCTGCCCCCTCCCCTGCATCCCCACGTTTCTCCACCCCTTTCCCCTGATTCCCCCCTGCCACCCTCTTGCGACTCTTCACCCCCGGAGAGGCAGAGAGGCACTGGTGACAGGACGGGGGCCCTTGGGTGAGGGGGCAGAGCGGCTCGGGTGGCAGGGCCCCTCGGGTGGAGAGGTGTGGGTGGTGGGACCCCTTGGGAGAGGGGGCCGAGCAGGGCCGGCCTCAGGTGGGGCAGGGGTCGTGGCCACAGTCCAGGCGCCAGTGGCCCCTCCCACTTCTAGGGAGCTTCCAGCGCTCAGGCTTAACCCCCCCAAATGTGGAGTCACTTACCGCCCACGCCTCCCCACATAGGTGCCAACTCCACGGGTGCTCCGGGGCTGCAGCACCCGTGGGAAAAAACGGCAGCTCTGCCGATCAGCCCCTCCCCCCAGTGCCTCCCACTTGCTGCAATCAGCTGTTCAGTGGCATGCAGGAGGTGCTGGGCCGGGGGGTGGAGCAGGGACAGGAAGAGGCCGGAGGAGGGGGCGGAATGGGGTGGGAAGAGACGTGGTGGGGTGGATTGGGGGTGGGACGAGGCAGGGCAGGAATGGGAATTTGGGGGGGTGGAGCCTGGGGCAGAGCAGGGGTCGAGCAACCCAGGGAACTCGGGAACTCGGCGCCTCTGTCTCCCCACACTCCTGGCTGACATAGCTATGGCAATAGGCGTCTGTGGTGTAGATCTGCTCTTACTGTTCTACAAAGAAATGATGACCAGAGGCCCTGATCCTGCAGACACCTATCTTCACTGCTGTGCATTGTCCCCCGGAAATCAACAGTAATTCCGGTGCCCAGGCTACAGAGACTTATGCACATACTCAAGGTGTTGTCCCGTTGAAGTCAATGGCGCTCAGCGGGGTAACAGTAAACTCCCCCTTCGGGATTGGGGTCAAAGTAGATTAATTAGAGTGCTTATAATGAAAGCTGACCTTGAGATCCATATGCAATGAAACAAAGCGCTTGATAGGCTTTCATTTACTTATCTCTTTCTTTCCCTTTTTTTTCAAGGTGAACTCCAAGAAGAAATGAGTAAGTTACAACCTCCTCTAATGCAATGGTTTGTATGGAGTTGCATCCTAGGCTGTGTCTACACTGGCAGTTGAACGACAAAACTTTTGTCATTCAGAGGTGTTAACCCCGCACCCCTCGAAAGACAAACGTTTTGCCATGACAAGTGCCAGTGTGAACAGCACGTTGTTGGCAGGAGCGCTCTCTTGCCAACAAAGTGAACGCTGCTCATCGGTGGTGGAAGTATTTTGTCGGCAAAAGAGCCAACAAACAGCGGCTACGTTGCCCGACTTTTAGCAACAGGGCTTTGCCGACAGTCGTGTCGCTAAAAGCTGCGTAGTGTAGACAATGCCCTAGTAAGTACTGTAGGCTTCATTTACCTGTAGGGAAATGACATGACACCCCAGGCTTTGTGAATAAATTTAAAGTCTGGGATTTTCAAAAGTGCCTAAGGCAATTAGGCACCCACTTTCCACTGAATGTCAATGAAACAAGTGTCCCTTACACACTTAAGCTGCTTGGAAAATCCAAGCTCAGATCAACTCTTCGGAACAGCGTCTGTCTTTATTCTGTGTTTGTACAGCACCTAGCACAATGGGGACTTGACCCAGGGCTGGAGCTCCTCTGAACTACCCAATGCAAATAATAAATAACTAAAAGAAGTGCTGGCTCCTATTTTCAGCTGTGGCCAGAGGAGGACATAAAAGAACCAGTTATGGCTCCCTGACTCTGGGACCAGCCCTGCAGACCCAGAACAGACATAATCTGTGTCATTCTGGTCGTTTTCCAGCCCCAGTACAACTTCTCCCCCCGAGACTGCTGAGGGGCTGGTTCAGAAGCTGAGTACACCAACACTGGGCCTCCTGGGGACTCCATCACACCAGGGAAGCCTTCAGCTTGGGACATCCAACTGCTTTTTAGTCTAGACCTCAAAAGGGCCCACAAAGTAGCAGAAAATCCAGTCCCCTGCTTCAGCCACATCATTATTAATTATAGTTTTAAAAATGCTAGAATGTGTGGCCCAAGTTGTAATCTTCGCCATAAGGTGTACAGCTTGGCTGGGTTTTTTTTTTTGCTTTGTTTTGTTTTGTTTTGAGGGGGGATTGTAAATTCACTGAAATACGTTTTCAGGGCACTGAAACTATTTCAAATTTGTGTTGAATTCACTGAATAATCTCAACTGAAAACACTTAAGAATTCAGAAATGGTAAAATGGTTTGTTTCAAAAATGTGAATTCAAATCAATATTTCATTTCAAGTGTCAATTTGAATCAATATTTTGTTTCAAAATAGCAATTCAAATTGATATTCAAAACATTTTGTTCAACCAAACTTTTTTTTTCTTTCCATTTTTCATTTTGTGAAGGAAAAAACCAACTGAAACAACAAAAGTTGGGGGGGGGGGAAATGTTCAGTTTGGCCACTGAACAGAAAAATCAACTATTCACTGAGCTACACAGCTGGTGACAGCTCTAATTCTATTCACCAGAAAAGTAGAGAAACAAGCCATATCCTCAAATTGTTAGTAAAGTATTAGTGATTTTAAGGCCTAGTTTTTCATTCCTTCCACGTGCAGAACTCCCAGAGTAGTTAATAGGAGTTTGGGATGCACAAAAAAATGGGGAAAAAATCAGTAACAAGTGAGTAGACAAAAGCATATTCCACCCATCAAAATAGTAATGCTTTTAAAATAATTTTAAGAGCTCAACCCACACAGGATTACACATATGAATAATGCTCTTCCTGTGCATAAAGATTTGCAAAATTGGGCACATCTAACACATTTCTGACATGTAACCTAGGGTGCATACTGGGAAACATATATAATAATAAGAATGAATAATTTTGTGCTTATAATGAAAACTGTCTTTCATATCTGTAGGCACCTGGACAGGAGCAGGGCATTATATTTATTTTTATCTGTTTTGCTTTTCCTTCTTTCCTTAGGGAGATTGCAGGCAGAAATTGGTAAGTTAGCTTTTTCCTTGTATTCCCTTTTGTAAATAGTCCTCTCATATTAAGAATTTTAACTCTATTCTCCAGCACAGTCCCCCTCCCTCCCCAAGGTTCACTATGCACTAAGGTCACCAAAAGGCAATGGGAGAAACATGAAAAGGAACAGAAATAAAGGTTTCCAATAGAAACTCTGATGCTGTTTTATTGTTCGCTGTAGCATCCAATTAAGCATAGCACCTAAGCAAGTGTTTAACTTTAATCTTGAAACACATGCTTAAGTGCTTTCCTGAATTGGGGCCATAACGTAATAGAGTTGTGGCATACACGGGACAGTCTAAACCTATTAGAGTGGCATTATCAAAAGCACCCAGGACTGGCCTAAATTTGCTCTTACTGAAGTCAATGGTGAAACTCCCACTAACTTCAGTGGGAACAGAGCTAGGAAAATACTTCCCTTAATCTTTATAGTAAAAGCAACAGCACTAATAAAGACCCAGAGAATTGTAGAAATGCAGAACTGGAAGGGACCTCAAGAGGTCTTCTGGTCCTGCCACTTCCCCCCATCCTGCCTTGGTACATGTGGGTGAAGCATAACCTAGACCATGCCTGAAGGTGCTTGTCTGACCTGTTCTTAAAAACCTCCAGTGATAGAGATTCCACAGCCTCCCTGGCTAGAGAAGCAAATAAATAGTGAAGGCTCAAGTCATAAGCAACACTATTAGCATTTTATTTACAAATAATTCAGAGCTGTAAACCTTTGAGAGGATTGATCTGTATGTGTAGTGAATCCATAAGGGTAATGCAACATGAAAGAAAATGTTAGTACTGATAATCTTGATACTGGGAATTCATGTAAAAATGAAAAAAAAAATCCTTGAAATTTTTATTCACTGAAAGTTCTTAAATAATTTAAATGAAAATATAAATTAATGATATAATTTGTATTTGTTTTTGTTTTATTTTAGGGAAACACCTTGACAATACCAGTAAGTTCTATTTTTCTTCTAATGAAACATCTTACATGAAGTTTTAGGCAGTAAAGAAAGATCCCATGTAATAACAATTGAACCCAGATATTGCAAAGAGCTGAGCCAATATGTAACTTTACGCAATTCACTGGGACCACTACACATGAATAAGTGTTTGCAGGATCAGGCCTAAATCTGGATGCACTCGGATAAAATATTACAAGCTTCTAATTATTTATGTGGATTTCTTTCTCTCTCTTTTTAGGTGAACTCCATGAAGAAATTAGTAAGTTATATTTCCCTCAGTCGAAACTTTTTTTGGAGGGTGTTACTTTCCATTATAACATAATTTTATTTTTCTACCCTCAAAGTTCCTGCAGCTTTAGATTAGACATACAGTGACTGATTTGATGAAAAGAGGCAATGTGAGAAAATGTTTAAGTGACTAGAAGTCAGGATACTGACTGAGAGTTGCAGCAGCGTCTGGGCAGAGAAGTTGGAGAGGAATCAGTAATGGCTGTCTGGCCAGTTCTACACAGACCCCAGTCTTACTGTAGAGTCGAGGGGTGGAATTTTTCAACCAATTTTATTTTTTAGGGGAAAAAAGGAAATTCAGTGACATTAAAATGTTTTGAGAATTCATGTTGAATTTGCCAAATTGTTTGGGTGTAAAAAATCTGAAGTAATTGAAATGTTTTGTTTTCACATTTTCAAAATGAAACATTGAGTTTTTGATTCTAAGTGACTTTTTGTTTTGAAAATTCCTTTATTTTATTTTTTTAAGAAAATGCTTGAAATCAGAACAAGACATTTCATTTCAGGTCAAACAAAATATCTTGGTCAACCTGGAACTAATTTTTTACTGACCTTTTTATTCACTGAGAGTAACTAAATAAAAAATCTTTGTGGTTCAACCTGAAATGAACCCTCCCCACCAATTATTTGGAATTGCTGAGATCTGAAAAACCTATTATTCACCCAGCTTTAGATTACAGCAGCTATTCTAATCCATACCACCTGGCTGCAGCTACTAAAAGTCTTGTCCACCAGCCAGATGTTACCAGCAGGCAGTGCTTTCTAGCCATACCCACTCCTTATTGGTTGCATGGCCCCATTGCGGTGGGCTGCAGAGTGGTTGTGCAGAAGCTGGCCATGCTAGTTCAAATCCTGCTAGGGACTTGCCCATGCTGGGGAAGACATCAGCTGCTTCCTGGCTCTTTTGAACAAATCACATGACATGAAGGCTCTAGATTGCATGACAAATGTCTCCCCTACCTCAGCCATATCAGCATTAGCCTCCAGATGCTATGATATTGTTATTTGGAGTACTGTGTCCAGTTTTGCCCCGCCCTCCCCCCCACCACCACTACAGAAAGGATGTGGACAAATTGGAAAGAGTCCAGCGGAGGGCAACAAAAAGGATCATGGGGCTGGGGCACATGACTTATGAGGAGAGGCTGGGGGAACTGGGATTGTGTAGTCTGCAGAAGAGAAGAGGGAGGGGGGATTTGATAGCAGCCTTCAACTACCTGAAGGGAGGTTCCAAAGAGGATGGAGCTCGGCTGTTCTTAGTGGTGGCAGAAGTGGCTACAGCTTGGAAGAGAGAGAGGCAACACTGGAGACAGAACGAGGGGAAAGGATATAATGGAGAGATGTGCCATTTTAGAAGAAAGTTAAACCAATCCATATTAAGGATAAGGAAAGTAGAAAGACTAAAGACTGGGTTATAGAACCGAATGAATATTAACTGTTCAGGGGTGTTAGCGGTTACCATTTTAGGGCTTACTCTTGCAATCTCTGCACACCGCAGACTCCCAGAAGCAGAACTGGGCCCCACTTCTAGACACCGTTCAAAACTGTAAACCTTTGAATTTTTATTTTCACTTGTAACCAGAAAATCCACAATATGGATAGAAATGTAATTAATGGTTATCTAGACAATATAAAATGGAGAAAAAATATTTAAATCTTTGTTCATTGAAAAAACTCTTAAATAGTTTGTATTTATTTCTGTTTGCTTTATTTTAGGGGCACATCTTGAAAATATTAGTAAGTTCAATTTTTCTCTCAATCTAACTTCTCAATTGAAGTTGTACACAGTTAAATTGTTGTTGTTTTTAATTAAAGGAATAGTGTCAATTTGAAAATCAAATGCCCGAACTTTGGCCACAATTCAGAGGGCACAGCAGCTCAGTCATTTGCAGGATTGGGGTCTTTGTAATAAATCATTGTCTATAAAATGGTTATGTCAGAATAAAAACCAGACTTTGATAATAATGTTAAGGTCTGACCTTTCATTTCTTGCACGCACACCACTCCCAGTGCAATCAAAGGGTGATGGGCCGTGAGGAATAGTAATCAAAATATTCTGAATTTTGATTTTTCATCATCATTATTTTTATTTCCAATGACCAAAAAGGGGTGGGGAAAATGTCAACCAAATTGTCACATGCCCTCCCCCCACAAACACAAACTATTTCCCCACCAGCTCTAACAATTAATAATCAGACCTAAAGACACCTTGCTCTACAAAACTGTAAATCTTTAAAAAAATTATATTGGAGCCCTGAGCCGACACATTCTTAAACTTATGCTTCATTTTCAGCAGACGAGTGGTCTTGTTGAAGTCAATGGGAGTACTCACATGCTTAACATTACGTACGAGCATCACTCTTTGTATCACCAGTGCTTATGAGTCCAAGCCTGCAAATATTTACATGCATGAGTAACTTTATTCATGTGCCTGAGTGTTGGTCAGATTGGGTGTTTATAATGCATTTTTGACCTGTAATCTTAGCTCCTGATCCTGAGTTTGGAGCCATGCGAGTGAACTGTTGAATTCAGCCCCACTGATTTCAGTGTAGATACAGGCCTTTAGAATACCACTGGGAAGGTACACGTTAATAGTAATGAATAGCCATGATCCTTCTGCATTATACAACCCACTGGTGAATGTGTTACAGGCTTGCCTGCGTACTGCTCTAAATACAATATGAGTCTGCTACAGACCCTTGCTAAATCTACAGCAATTTGGTCTTTTTTTTTTAGCTCTGGAGGTCCTCAGTTAAATCCCTGGTGCATCAGCCAAGATGGTGGCCATCACACTTGCATATGGTTAACTTTAAGTATGTGATTACTTCCATTGAAATAAATCAAGGCCTATGTACGTGAGCTGAATGACTATAATGAAAAGTGATCTTTAAATTTCCATACATGCTAAGAGAATTTTTAATTGCCTTTTCCTTTTCTTTTTATTTAAGGTGAACTGAATGAAAAAATTAGTAAGTTATATTTTCTCATTTCTGTATGGATTGCATCTTCTCATGACATTGTCCATCTACTTTTCTCCCCAGACAGGAACTGCAGGCTGAATTCAAACACACAACAAATGATTTGTCACCAAGAAAGATTGTGAGATAGTGATTAAAACTGAGGGTATTGAATAGATATGCTGGTCCAGATTCTCAGCCACCTAATGAAACAGTGTGACATACGTTCTGAGTTTTGACAAGCTCTAGTCTGGAGTATTGTAGTACTTCCTTATGGAATCACAGAAATGTATTGGAACACTGCGAGTAACAACTCCAGCACACACTTTGACTTTGTACTAGAGTCCCAGATCAGATACAACAATATAGTAACATACAAGACAACCATTTAACACTAAGATAAAGATACAACACTATCTCTTGGTAAGGAGTTTGTCTACAGTGATCATCACATTACATAAATTCACTGCCTACAACCCCGTCCCACCCTGTGTAGTGGTTGTGTATAGGATGTGGCCTTTAACCCCACTTAGGGCTAGAATAATTGATACTGGAAGATTTCAGAGGTGCCTTATCCATGGTTTGGAAGGGAATCATTTCCCAAAGACTGATTAAAAAGTCTTGGCATGAGATGGTTTTGATGAAGGGGTTGGGCTTAATTAAATCTTGGGAGAAAAGCTCTTCCATAACGTCTTTATTTCTGATTTTTTAATTATTATTACTATTATTATTATTTAGGTGGACTTCAAAGAGAACTTGGTAAGCTTTTTTCCACCTTCTTTTTCTGTAATGCATCCTTTTTTATTAATCAGATTCAGCTTAACAATGAACTTATTTACATGAGTGCTCACCTGTATTTGATTTGCTTGGTTTCAGACTGGAGAAAAGCCCTAGTTTGTCCAAGTAAGTAAAGTTTGTATTTAGTTAATGTCCAAATTTCACTTCCTTGAGAGATCCTTGCTCCCTTTCTTTGTAGAAATAGTTTAAAGCAACACAAAACACAAATATGAAATAATGCAATAGTTTCTCTGGTTGAAGTGTGAATGGTGAAGGTGGTTCCCCCAAGTGAGTTGTAGAGCTGGGGAATCTTCCTTTGGGAACACGGAGAGGAGTGAATTAATATTTTTCTGGATAATACATGCATAGGTAGTACTTGAATGGGATGCTGTCCTGATGTTATTCTTTGCACATTCATAGGGGAAGGACAGCCCAGTGGCTAGGGTGTAGCCTAGACTTCTGAAGGCCTCAGTTCAGATCCCTTCTCCGGTGTGACATTGGGCAAATCACTTAGTTTCTTTTTTGCCAGAAGCTGGGAATGGGTGACAGGGGATGGATCACTTGGTGATTTCCTGGTCTGTACATTCCCTCTGGGGCACCTGGCATTGTCAGAAAACAGGAGACTGGGTCAAACAATATATGACATTCAACCCAAAACAAACACATTTTAAGATTTTTGGTTGACCCAAAATTATTTTTTTTTAATTTATTTTTGGTGTAAACCTAAAAATCAGTTATTTGCACAGTTCTGGGAGAAGAAGACAAAGATGCACAAAACTTCCCACACGGGTTTCACCTGCTGCTCTATGGATCTGCTCTTGTATACATCCAGTGCTTAGTGTGCAATGAAAGAGGTTCCGGGGCTCAACCAGTTTATTTACATTCATAATTGATGAAGCAAGTCCAGAGATGCCGGGGCTACAAACTGCCAAGCCCAGAGGTACCGGGGCTACAAACTGCCAAGCCCAGAGGTACCGGGGCTCAACGCGGGCATGCCCTGGCACAAATTTAAGCACTGAACACATCCCCTTGCCCACACAGACTCCTTCTTCCTGATGTATGATTTGATGGGAATTGTCTGTCCTTTGTTATTGTCAGCTATCCTAGTGATCAGGCTATACTGGGAGCTTTGTCTTCAGGGGAAAAGACTACGTTGTCATTTTTTGTTAAAGTTTGATTCTATAGCAGTCATTTGATGTGCTTAGTGGAGGTGTGTGAATAGCCAATTCTTCAGTTTGCTGGCTGTACTGAAAACAAATAAATACAGGAGAACCTCAGAGTTACAAACACCAGAGTTATGAACTGACAAGTCAACCACACACCTCATTTGGAACTGGAAGTACACAATCAGGCAATAAAATAAAATTAAATAAAAAAGCTAATACAGTACAGTGCTGTGTTAAACAAACTACTAAAAAAAAAAAGGGAAAGCAGCATTTTTCTTCTGCACAGTAAAGTTTCAAAGCTGGATTAAGTCAATGTTCAGTTGTAAACTTTTGAAAGGCCAACCATTAAATTTTTTCAGAATTACGAAAAACCTCCCTTCCTGGGGTGTTCGTAACTCTGAGGTTCTACTGTAAATAAAATGAAAAAATCATTTCAGGGTGGCTCAAAATGATTTTTTTTTAAGAAATTGGGCAAACTGAAAAGTTGAAAAAATCAGGTTGAATGAAACATATCTTTTGACCAGAAATGAAATGGTTGATTCATTTATAAAGTTTTAAAACATCTTTTAAAATAAAATTGAAGCAAATTTCAAAAAGAAAAATCTTTTTGAATCAAAAAGTCAAACTGTTTTGTTTCAAAAATGTGAAAAAGTGTTTCAACTTTTTCAGAGTTTTTTTCCCTACCAAAAGAATTCTCTGAATTTTACACAAATTCGTGAAATCTTTCAATCAATCCAAATCTACATTTTTCAGAAAAAAAAATTCACCCAGCTTTAGTGCTTAGATTGCCAAAGACAATGAACCGTATTAACTACTTTCAAATTTAAGCTTTAATCCCCTACATTTTGATGCTGGACACTGGTCTTCATATAGGGGTGTCCTGCTGACTGCTGTGTTGTTGATTGTTTGTTTGTTTTTAGCTTTATTTATATAATATTAAGAGCCAGACCTCATCGGCCAATTTTGAAGCTAATATAAGTATTGTAACCGTGGCAAAAATGGGCTATTAAAGGAAACTCAGCTGGGATCTTATCTATAGAGTGAGTCTCACTGGTCCACATTGCTCCCATGAACAAACTTTGATGGCTGCATAGATTTCATGACAGCCATGAAATTCTGACTCATACACAACAAGCATTATCTATAATGACACTGAAATGGGGCATTGTCCTTGTCCTTTGCCATGCCAGGACCCCACACAAGGTGAGACTTCTCAGTCAGATCTAGCTTTGGGATGGGAGATTGCCTACATTTAATTTCAAATGGAAAAAGTGATACCACCTTCTCAATCCCTCTTCATTCCACCTGGATGCCAAGCTGGAGACACCTGAATCAGCAGTGGGCCACATATGTCCTCTGTAGTAGAGGTTGCAAGTGAGCGTCCATTATAAGCCCTGCTTTCCCTCCAAACTGCATACACAGGAATATCACTAACAATAATCAGAACGTGATTGTTAGGGGAACATGGCTTGCAAATTCAACCCATGCATTTGAAGAGTCAAGTAACTCCCAGCTGAGATGACCCCAGAGCAGCTGAGCATAGAAAGGTGACCGGTAAGGTCAGTTCTGCAGTGGACACTGCAGTGTAGGGTAGCCAAAGGACAGCTGCTTCCCCAGCTTTTTACCTTGGAAGAGAACTATGTCTACATTGGCACTACACTGCGGTGACTTACATCGAATGAGAACTGGAGTAACGTGCATGGATGGTTAAAGGAGAGAGAGTGTGTGGGGTGGGGTGGATAGGAGAGAAGTTTCCTCTCCTCTGCTGAAAACAGAAGATGATCTCCTCCTTCCTCCTTAGATAATGTCGTGAGGAGACCTGGGTGGAAAATGGATATTTCAGTTCACTGGCAATTTCAAAAAAATGAAGACAAATTTGTTTTGGGTCAGACCAGAAATGAAAATTTTTAGAGTTAAAAAAATGATTTAAACAAAATGTTTTATTTTGAGCATTTATAAACTTTTTTTTCTTTTTTAAAAATAAAATTAAGGGAAATTTTGAAATGAAAAATTGTTCCCAACCAAAAAAATCAAAATGTTTCATTTTTACAATGTCAAAACAAAATATTCTGATTTTTTTTTTAAATATTTTTATTTGTCTTAAACAATTTGGCAAAATTGACATGGATTTGGAAAATGTTTGTGTTGTTGAATCTGCATTTTTCACCAACAAAAGTTTTGGCATAACAATGTCACCAACTCTAGTTGTGAGTGGCCCATTGTGTTGCATTCTACTTTAACCACTCTTTGTGCTAAAATCTCTCTCTGCTTCTTCAGGCTGCCCTTCTTGTGGCTCGCCTCTTGGCTGATATCCCTTTCTATCTGGCCTTGATAATTCCCCATGGAACTTAAATTAGGGGTATATCATATCATGTTATGGTGTGATCTGACTTTAAATATTAGGAAGGAGGAGCACAGCAGGGGTTCTGTTCATGAAAAAGAAATGGGAATAAAATCTGCAGGGGCTCCCCAGCGTTCCCGGGTCTCTGGTCCCCTCTCTGGGGAGAGGCATCTGCAGGAGAGAGGAAAGATTCTGCATCTCAGACCTGGCTCAGATGACCTTTCGCTCTTGTCACTGACCGGTTCCTGCTCGGGTTTGTGACTCTGCCCTGCACTCTGCTGAGATCTTGGAGCTCCTCCCCATTCAGAGCTGGGTAAATCCTGGAGGAAGGAGCTGGGGCAGATCAAACCTTCCCCAAGAGATGAGCTCTGCCCAGGGGTGATGGATTCTTCTTCCTAAAACTGGGACTGAGGGGGGCCCACCCCACTCCATGGCCCTGCCGCTGCCCCTTCTCTTCCTCCGGAGGCCCCACCCCCTTGGCCAAGGCAGCAGCTGGAACCCAGTCTGCCTGGGATGGGGGAGGGACGAGCGCAGCCCCTGGCCCATGTCCCCATCCCCTGGGTCCCCACCAAGGCAAGTGGAGGGTCTGCGGCTCCCCACAGCTGCCCGCGTGGCTCTTACCCTGACCCAAATCCAGCTTCCAGCCTGGCCTGGGGACAGGGCCTCGGGGGCCAAAGAGCTGCAGCCAGGCCATGGTAAGAGACACCTGGGCAGCTGCTGTGGAGAGCCACGGACCCTCCATCAGCCCTGGGTGGGGGGTCATCTGGGGGGCAGGGACATGGGCCAGGGGCTGCTCTTGGGCCCCCCCACCCCAGGCAGGTGGAGGCTCCACGACTCCCCACAGCTGCACAGGTTCCCCAGGTCAGGCTCCAGCTTCTGGCCTGGCCAGGAGGGGGACCGTTGGGGGGAGGGGAAGGGGCAGGGGGCCAGGCCCGTGGGGAGTGGGAGGGCCACTCCCGCATCCCTGCACCTCTGGCTCTGCCTTTAGCATCATGATTCTCTGTTTCCACTGCAGCGAATGTGACCCTGGATCCAAACACAGCAAATGCCCAGCTCATGGTGTCTGAGGATCGGAAGAGCGTGAGGCGTGGAATTGCACGGCAGGAGGTGCCGGACAATCCAGAGAGATTCCATTCTTTCTGTTTGCTGGGCTCTGAGAGGTTCACCTCGGGGAGACATTACTGGGAGGTGGAGGTGGGAGATGGGGGATTTTGGGCTGTGGGTGTCGCCAGAGAGTCTATGAGGAGGAAGGGAGGGATCAGATTTAACCCTGAGCAGGGGATCTGGGCTGTAGAGCGGTGTGGGGAGCAGTACCGGGCTCTCACCTCCCCTGAAACTCCCATGCCCCTGAGCGAGAGACCTAAGAAGATTGGGGTTTATCTGGACTATGAAGCGGAGTGGGTGGCATTTTATGATACTGATAATGAGACCCTGATCTTTTCTTTCATGTCAGCGCCTTTCACTGGGGAGACAATCCTTCCCTTCTTCTGGGTGGGGATTGGAGTCCTGCTCAAAATCTGCCCCTGAGGCCTGGAGATGGGGAGGTGGAAGCAGGGGTAGCGATATCCCACTGGGGTTCACTCTGGTTGTGGACTGAACTAGTCGTTGTCCTGGGGACAGCTCAGATGGTTTAAAACACACTGCTATGGTTCTAGAGAGGGGGATGGGGGAGACAGAGGAGATGGGGGGTTGTATGGAGCATAGGCACCGACTCTGTGGGTGCTGCAGAGCTTGAGCACCCACGGGGAAAAATTAGGGGGGGCTCTGCACCCGCCGGCAGCCAAGCTCCCCGCCCTGCCCCGTCCCACCTCACCTCCTTCTGCCCTGAGCGCGCTGCGTCCCCGCTCCTCCACCTACCTCCCAGCGCTTGCTGCCGCCAAACAGCTGTAGCAAGCTCCGGGAGGGAGGGGGGAGGAGGCGGGGAAGAGGAGGGGCAGGGGTGGGGATTTGGGGAAGGAGTTGGAATAGGGGCAGGGAGGGGGAGGAGTTGGCATGGGGGCAGGAGGGGGCGGGGCAGGAGTGGAGTCAGGGTGTGGCTGGGCCGAGGAGGGTCGAGCACCCACCAGCGCCAGTAGAAGTCGGCGCCTATGGTAGGGAGAGAAGAAGCTGAAGACTGGAAAGGGGAACATGGGGCTTGCTGGAAGGGAGATGCTGGAAGGAAAGATGGGGCTTGCTGGAAGGGAGATGCTGGAAGGAAAGGGAAAGGGGATAAGAAAAGTCAAGAGAGAGGGAATAAAACTGTTAAATATGATGGAAAGTGATTATGTTTTATTAAATCAATCGCTTTGTTCATGAAAAAAAGCTATTTTAGGGTCTTAAATTATTCTCACAGATTTTGGACACTCTCTTCTCTGTGTTCTGATTATTACACTATCATTTAATTGTTTGTAATTCTCACATTTCCTGACTGTAAATATAGCATATATTTTAAATGCTGTTATTTCTGCTTGTTATTTTCTTCTCTCTCTCTTTCTTTCAAACTGTTTGTTTTTTAAAGGAGCAGTACCTTTTTTTCCTGCATAAACTCTGGACTGTCTGCTGGGCATCCCAGGTCTGCAGGATGATGTGATCTCACCACTCTGTACTTGTGGCCCTGTGCCAGTCTACCTAGGGAATACCAGCAGCTATGCCAGTTATACTGAGCAGCATATGCCAGTGTGAGTCTGCCATGCCAGGTATTCCTTCTCTTCCTGCTCCGTCATACAGTCCATCAGGTACCTTTGGTGGGTCAGAAAATCCCTCTAAAATGTCCACCAGCACTTCAAGGACGCTCTGTCCTTTTTCTGATGCAGGAGTGAAAGCGCAAGCAAGAGGACTTCTTCAAAAGGTGCCTTCTCCATGTTGCTGGCTCTGGTAGCTGGGCACTCACAGACCAAAATCACTCCTCAGCAGTCTGTGTTGGTGGGCTGTTCAAACTTCCTGTAACAAGCAGGGTGGGCAGAAAAGTTTTGCTACACTGCAACACGGTCAAAGGACTATAGTGGCCACATTTCAGGCGGGTGTTGGGGTTGGTTTGACTCAGGTCTACANCACACAGACCAAAATCACTCCTCAGCAGTCTGTGTTGGCGGGCTGTTCAAACTTCCTGTAACAAGCAGGGTGGGCAGAAAAGTTTTGCTACACTGCAACATGGTCAAAGGACTATAGTGGCCACATTTCAGGCGGGTATTGGGGAATCTGGGATAAGGTTGGTTTGACTCAGGTCTACATGCTGCAGTGTGGATGCCAGAGCCCCAGATTTGAGCCTACGTTAGAAATATCTTAATGTAGGGTTAAGAAACAGTGTAGATGCTCAAGCCCAGGGTTCTCCAACATGGGCCAGCTGACTCCAGACCCAATAACCCTGGGCTTACATTGCAGTGTAGACAATCCCAGAGTGACATACATGCATATCATCATTAGTGTTCGGTGACACAACCAGTTCAGGAGAAAAAAAAATTCCATGACTATCTTCAAAAATGACATCTGGAAAATGAAAGGGAAATAAACAAGGAAACATTTTTATACGCTTTATTTACATAAAGTAAATGACAGGCTTAAAGGGAACTGGGAGGGAACTTTCATAACCAGACCATTTGGTAAAAACATCCAAAAAAGTATTTTTCTGAAAGGCATTTNTGACTATCTTCAAAAATCACATCTGGAAAATGAAAGGGAAATAAACAAGGAAACATTTTTATACGCTTTATTTACATAAAGTAAATGACAGGCTTAAAGAGAACTGGGAGGGAACTTTCATAACCAGACCATTTGGTAAAAACATCCAAAAATTTGAAGTATTGTTCTGAAAGGCATTAAAGTGGAAATATTGCAAATGAACTCTGGGGTGCAATTAATGAGCAGAGGTGAAAATGGGCTGGTGCGGGCTGGTACGGCGTACCGGTGAGAACTGGCCGCTGGTACCAGCCCGCACACAGCCAACGTTAAAGCGCTGCTGCTTTTGCCCCCCCACGTTGGCTGCCCTGCTGGTAGGGTCCGGCAGGGCCGCTGATGGGGGGAACAAAAGGGGCGGCTGCATTGAGGGGCCCTTCAAATCACAATGGCGGCCATGAAGGGCTGGCTGGGAGAGTCTGATCCCCAGCCCCACCCCTTCCATCTGAGGCCCTGCCCCTTCCGGTTGCCAGAGCCACACACCCCCACACCTTGCCCAGGAGGGACCCGGGGTACCAGTAAGTCCCTCTGCTTACTTTCACCCCATTAATGAGTTACAGTCACACATTCAGAAAGATTTTATAGCTCTCCCTCTCGTGTTTTCTTTCCTTCTCCCTTTTATTTTATTTCATCCAGTTTTGCACATCATTTTAGCTAGCGCTTGTTTTCCATCCATTTATTTCTCTGTCTGCCCCCCCAAATCTCTTTTATTCCCTATCACAGATCATTCCAACTCAGGTTCCCAATTCTCTCCCTGAGCTTATCCCTTCCTCTCCCTCTGCCCCAAGCTTCTCCGGTTTCAGGATTGTTTTCTTTCACTCTTTTCACATTAGT
Organism: Platysternon megacephalum; assembly: GCA_003942145.1. NCBI lineage: Eukaryota > Metazoa > Chordata > Testudines > Platysternidae > Platysternon > Platysternon megacephalum. The sequence goes on along the minus strand of QXTE01000617.1, from coordinate 140,603 downwards.
TCCCTACCCCCTTCACCTTTCCCCAGGTTTCTCTATTTACTCTTGTTTTACTTCATTCCCCCCCCCCC